>JAJOZX010009965.1:17500-135909 GCA_023014485.1 Bathynomus jamesi | reverse complement strand
GAAGCGTATGTCCGCCTGTGTAGGGAAGTGAAGGCGAAGGTTAGGCTAGCGAAACGTAACGAGAACTACGGGTGGCAAGCCTCTGCAAGAGGAACCCTAAGGGAGTTCTTCAGTTATGTTAATAGTAGAAAGCCTATTAGAAGCATGATAGGTCCTTTAAAGGACGGAAGCGGCGTTTGCGGACCTCCGACGCGGACATCGCTAAGGTGCTTAATGAGTACTTTGCGGGAGTGTTCACCAGGGAGGATACCCGCGTCATCCCCGAGCCAGCTGTGAGGCACGAAGGTGCTGACCTGGATAGTGTTAGATGTACCGCGACAGTCGTTGCTCATAGAATAGACAAACTGAGCGCGTTTAAGGCTCCTGGGCCAGACCAGTTTCTCCCCAGTGTTTTGCGAGAAGTGCGCGACCAGGTGGCTCCCCACCTGGCTACAGTCTTCAACAAATCGTTGGAGATGGCCAGGTGCCTGGTGACTGGAGAGAGGCCAACGTGACCCCTATCTTTAAGAAAGGGATCACGAAAGTCCAGGGAACTATCGTCCTATTAGTCTCACTTCAGTTGTAGGTAAATTATTAGAAAGGATAATAGCTGATAGAATCGTTGACCATGTGGATTCCTACAAGCTGCTTGGGGACTCCCAACATGGGTTTAGACGGCATAGGTCGTGTCTCACCAACTTGCTCGAGTTTTTCCACGTCATGTTGAGTGAGTACGATAAGAGTAGGGCGATTGATATACTTTATCTCGACTTTCAGAAAGCCTTTGATAAGGTACCTCACCGCCGGCTAATGGCGAAAGTGCGCCGGCTGGGTATCGGTGGGGAAATAGGTAGGTGGATTGAAACTGGCTAAGGAATAGGCGGCAGAGGGTGGTAATTAAAGGGGCTAGTTCGGGTTGGGCCTCGGTCACTAGTGGGTTCCTCAGGGTTCCGTTTTGGGGCCACTGTTGTTTACCATTTACATAAATGATATCGACGGTGGCATCGTCAGTCGGATCGCCAAATTCGCTGATGACACCAAGCTTGGGGCCATGTTGGGACGCCCGAAGCGATCGAGGAACTGCGTGCGGACCTAGGTAGGATAGGAGAGTGGTCCGAAAAATGGCAAATGCCGTTTAACTTGGGTAAATGCAAAGTGATGCACATTGGCTACGCCAATCCCAAGTCGGACTACTCGATGTTGGGCAGTAATATCGAGGTGACTGATTTAGAAAAGGACTTGGGTGTGCTATTAGCAGCGACCTTAAGTTTACGAAACAGTGTGTAGAGATAAAAAAGCCCCAGAAACTATTGGGTTATATCAGGAGGCAATTTCAGTTTCGGAACAAGGAGATTGTGCTCTCACTGTACAATTCCCTTGTTCGGGCCGTACCTGGAGTATGCTGTGCAGTTCTGGTCGCCCACCCTCAGGAAAGATATTGAGAGGCTGGAGCGAGTGCAGGCGAGGGCCACAAAGTTGATCCCTTCCGTTAGGCATATGGGCTACAATCGACGGTTACGCGCCCTGAACTTGTTTTCGCTTGAAACTCGGAGGCTGCGCGGTCAACTGATCGAGGTTTTCAAGCTCTTACGAGGGTTCAACGATGTCGATTTTAGAAGTATGTTTAGTTTAAATGATAACCCAACTCGCAACAATGGTTGGAAGTTGGATTTGAAACGGTTTAGGACTAGTGTGTGTGGGAATTACGTTACGTATAAGATCTGTGACACATGGAACAGTTACCTTCGGAAGTTGTGAACAGTTCCTCTGTGGATCAGTTCAAGAAAAGGTTAGACGAAATCTTGCACACTATTTGAGTGTGTAAAGACATTTAGGACCTCAGTCTGCGGAAATTTCTTTTCCTGTAAAATAGTTGATATCTGGAACCAACTTCCTCAGAGGATGTTTCCAGTCAAAGTGTAAATCTGTTTAAAAATAGGCTAGACAAAGTACAGAACACACTCATAGTTTAAGATTAAAACCTCAGAAAACTCTGCAGGAGTTCGCTTGCTCGGTGGCTCTGTGAGCAAGCTAAATATAGAGCTATTTATATATTCTCCACTTTCCTGTAAATTTCCTTGGCTACTTTTCCAGGGTCAAGGTATTTTCTTCAACCTTTTTCCGTACCTGCCTCTGGCAGGGAGGGAGCGGAGGGTGGGGAGAGAGCCTTCTACTTTTCTATCCAGTTTTCTACTACTGCTAGCATAGTTTGAAAGACAAAATTTTCCCTGGCACCCGTTGCCATTGGTACCTCCTCGGTATGGGCCGCAAGGCCTTTTGAGGTACTTCTTTTCCTTGTAACTCCTTGTAACTCTCTCTCTCTCTCTCTCTCTCTCTCTCTCTCTCTCGTGAATATAGGTTTAGTTCGCGAACCTTTCCCAGTAATTTAGTTCTTTGCACCCCTTGATCTTGGCTGTGAAGCTTCTTTGAATCCCTTCTCGTTGTCTAATGTCTTTCTTTATATGGGCATGTTAGGACCGAGCAGGATTCCAATTTGGGTATGATCAGTGTTTCAGTAGAGGAAGCTTTATATTCCTATCCCTTCGTTTAAAGGTTCTCAGTATCTGCCCAGTTACTCTCTTTGCTCTGTTTACTACGATCTTATTTTGTGTTTCAAATTTCGCATCATCAGTCACTACAACCCGTAAGTGTTTTGCTTTAAAATTTCTCTGAATTTCCTGTCCATTTGGGGTATAATATTCCATTAATTTTAGGTGCTCCCCTTTTCCGTACCGTAACAGCTGAAATTTGTGTTAAACTTCATATTGTTGGCTTCCGTCCACTTGTAGATTCTGTTCATGTCGGTTTGTAGAGATCCTATATCTTCTGGGTTTCTTATTTTTCTACTGATCTTTGTGTCGTCGGCAAAGGATGTTACTGTGCTGTCTCTGGTAACGTCCTCATCTATGTCAGTTAGCATGATTATGAAGAATAGCGAAGCTAATACTGTTCCTTGTGGTCCTGAGCTGAGGACCTCTGATTCTTATGAAGATGCTCCTTGTACTGTAACGACTTGCCGCCGCTCATTAAGGAAATTATATATCCATTTCCCTACTTTCCCTGTTATTCCCACATGCTTCAGTTTATGTATTATGATTCCATATACAGTGTGTCCGTAAAGTCATGGTGGGATTTTAAATAGCTATATTATTGCAACGAAACATGATAATGAGATGAAAAAAAGGCAAATTGAAGAACAACTCTAAAAGAATAACTTTATTTAACGTAGTTCGATATGGGCTCCTCTGGTAGCCCTGCAGACATCTAGGCGGTGATTCAATTCCAGCCACACACGCCCAAGAACATCAGGAGTGACGGATGCGATAGCTTCCGTGATTCGCTCGTGCAAGTGATGAATATCCCTAATGGGTAACACTGTACACGCTTTGCTTGACGTAACCCCACAAATAAAAGTCCAAAGGTGTCAGGTCCGGAGAGCGTGGAGGCCATGGCTTCCATCCTCCTCTTCCTATCCATCTCTGTGGAAATTTTTCATTAAGGAATTCTCGAACAACGTTGGCATAGTGCGGAGGAGCACCGTCTTGCTGAAAGATGACATTATTGTCAATAAATTGGGGTACTGCAAAATGTTCCAACATAGCGAGGTAGTTGTGTGACGTCACAGTGGGTTCCGCGAAGAAAAATGGGCCAATCACTCGATCTCGTGCTAGAGCACACCACATATTAACTTTCGGGCTATTACGCTCATGTTCAACATAGGCATGTGGACAGCCTAGACTAACTACGAGATAAAGGTTAAGCTTAGCCTAGACTAACTACAAGATACAACTTTGAGAGTTGTTCTTAAATTTGGCATTGTTTCATCTCATTATCATGTTTCATTGCAATAATATAGCTATTTAAAATCCCACCATGACTTTACAGACACACTGTATAATAGGCGCCTCGGTGGTGTAATGGCTAGCGTCGCTGACTACGAATCCATCGGCCCCGGAATCGAGACCCGGTGACGCCAGCCGGCGAGCGGCAAAACACAGCTGTTGATCCTTCCACACAAAGAAAGTGGTTGGTAGATAAATGGGTACCCTGGGTCAGGGCTGTGCGGGTCTATCACTTTCGGGTTGGGTCCGGGTCTGGATCATTTTTCTAATTTACTTTCGGGTCCTGGTCCGGGTCCGGATCGGATCCAAAAGTTCACTTTCAGGTCCTGTCGGGTCTTTCAGTATATGACCCGGGTCTGGGTCGGGTCCAATGTTCCCTCTAATTTTTTTTAGTCCGTCTGCGCAAGAAATTTTCGTTGTGCATACATTTAGATTCATGGTGAAAAATTGCGCAAACTTTTCTGAGCGCTATTATCTTCAAAATTAAATATATATAAATATTAAATACTTAATAAATATTATTTCCATAAGGTAATAGCTTGATCATTACGGTACTATTAAATGGATATTAAAAAACTGTTTACAATATTATATTCTTAAAAAGAAAACATTTTATCCATTCTAAAAATATGAATAAAATAAAAATAGTAAAATAAAATTCAACAAAATAAATAAAATAAAAATAACAATGAAAATGACTATTTTAGTTATCATTTCTCAAAACAATTTTTAGCATTTAGCAATTTAAAATAGACTATCAAGATTAATACATAATTTCATCCATTCACAAAATAGGAATTATGAGATAATTACTATTCGTTTTTATGCAAAAATAAGAAAGAGAAGGTTTATATTCAATGCGCTGTGTGCGCGGGTTTCACAACGCGTGTGCGCGCGCACACGCGCACACCTTAGAGGGAACACTGGTCGGGTCCATCATTAAAAATGTAATAATTATAATCTGGCATAGGATAGGTAATAAGACTGCTACCGTAGCTACATTAACATGTTTTCTGAAACATAGTAAAACATTATATGGCTATACGGTAGTAACCTAACCATATATATTAATTAATCCGATTTCGGAAATGTTTGAAAGTAGGTAACAACACCTTCGACGCATTCAGGATTAAAGGCTTCATTGGACCTGCGATGTACTCGTCGCCTCCCATCATTGGAGAACAAACAAAAACGGGACTCATCGGACCAAATTACACGTTTCCAATCTGCCGCAGTCCAGTTTTTGTGCCTCTGAGCCCATTTATAACGTGCCAATTTGTGACTTGCTGTTAACAGCGGCCTCTTCCGTGGTACCCTGCTCCAGATGTCCATCGCATGCAGTTCTCGTCGCAATGTCCGTTCGGAAATTGGTCGCTGGAGAACCTCATTGGTTTCTTGGAGCAATTGTTCTCTGGTTTGAAAACGATTTGCAGTTACTAGACGAGAAACATGGCGGCGGCCCCTATTGTCGAGAATTGTTTTCCGGCCACAGTTACGCCGTCGATTGTCAGTTGATTGCGAACTACACCACTCTTTGTAAACTCGCTGGACAGTACGCGTTGACACACCAACAAATTGGGCTACTTCAGACATTTTGTGTCCGTGGGCTCTGCCAAACACGATGGCTCCTTCTTGCCACTGAGTAACGTCTGCCTCACGACCCATTTTGCAGACTATATCCAACACACTTTGTTCTTCACCACCTCACCAAACATCTGATCCTGTGTGCTACGTCACCGCTACTTGTCACTTACCAATGGTACATCAGCGCCCTCTGTGTGACCTTGAACTTCCTACTATCGGTGCTATTAGGGGTGACTAATTTTTTGTCCGGTGTGCTTATATTAATTGTATTAATATTTAATAGTAACTAGGTATAGTTATACATTAGGGCGGCTCGTTTTTACACTTTTTTCGATATTTGATTGGGGGTAGTGCGGAAAAGTTGCGATTTGGAGAGAAAATAGTGTGTAAAATTTTTTTGATCTACGTCAATACCTTCCGGTGGCGGCGAGTCCTTAAAAATCGAAAAATAGGCCTAAAAACACAAAAATTTTACATAATTTTTATATAATGTTCATTGTTTAATGACTGCTATTAATTTATTCAAGACTATAATAGTGTTCTCAGGGTTGTTTGCACAGAAATATACCGGAATTAACATTTGTATAACATCTTGTTAAAACTTGCTTTAAATCAATATTTTGGATATTTTAACGGCTAAGACGCCACCGGAAGTTATTAACAGATTGTGCTGAAATTTTTAGTTTATTTTGTAAGTCTTTAAAACCATTTTCCAATCTACCCCGTTAAGCCTATTTTTCGATTTTTAAGGACTCGCCGCCACCGGAAGATATTGACGTAGATCAAAAAAATTTTACACACTATTTTCTCTCCAAATCGCAACTTTTCCGCACTACCCCCAATCAAATATCAAAAAAAGTGTAAAAACGAGCCGCCCTATTATACATGCATTGCTAAGGGGCAAAGTACGATGTATGATTGCTCTCTTCAGCCCCCTTATTCTAAATTTTAATTAATTTTGTGAAAACAAATTTATATTTTTTTGAGTGAACTCAAATGGAAATTATTATCTTGCATTAAAATTAAATACTTTGTTTACCTTAAAAACAAAAATAAAACCGATAATATGAAATAGTTAGTCATTTGGTAGTAATACTGTGTTTATATTTTGAGGGCAACATATTCTGTGAACTCCTTTAAAACAGATATTGATAGAACGGCATAGCCTATACTTATTTCTCCTAGAATCTAGAGTGAAAGTTGCGACAAGACAGGAAAGAAATTTCTGAATTTTTAATTGATTTTTTAAATTTTTAATATACACAGTATATATATATATATATATATATATATATATATATATATATATATATATATATATATACAGGGTGGGCCGTAAGTTTCCATACATAGGAAAAATTAAACGTTTGTTTTTATGTTTCAGATACCCTAAGAATATGCGTTTGACGTAAGATCTTGTTTACTGATGAAGCAAATTTTTACGTCAATGGAGAGGTTAATCGGCAAAACATACGTTATTGGAGTAATGCTAACCCTAACTGGCTGAGTCCGACGAAGATGCAAGGTGCCGGTAAAGTGATGGTGTGGGCCGGGATATGGGGTGACAGAATTATTGGACCAATTTTTGTCAGTGGAAATCTTAATGCCGAAAGGTATCTTAACATGTTGCAAGAAGAGATTTTCCCATCCCTGCTAAACGAGGAAGGTAACTTCCCAGTTTACTTCCAGCAAGATGGAGCTCCACCTCATTATGGTCTTCACGTGCGTCGGTATTTGGATCAGCAGTTTCCGGATGCTTGGATTGGTCGGCGTGGTCCTGTGGAGTGGCCTCCCAGATCCCCAGATCTCACCCCCCTTGATTTCTATCTTTGGGGGCACTTGAAGGCCATGGTGTATCAGGAAAAGATACGAGACATAAATCATCTAAAGGAACGTATCACCAACGCCATTACAAGCATAACGTCAACTGTGCTAATGCGTGTTCATCAACAGTGGGAACACGTATTGAAATGTGTTTTCAAAACAATGGCAACCATGTAGAGCATATTATATAAAAAAAATGGTTGTCCATAAAAAATGTTTATTTTTCCTATGTATGGAAACTTACGGCTCACCCTGTATATATATATATATATATATATATATATATATATATATATATATATATATATATATACGCTTCTTAACTGAAATGTTTTTATTAGGACTATTCTACACTTTTATTTGAGAAGACTTTATTCCCCAACACCGTTCGATCGCAAACACAATACTGCGTCTAATATATAAGGATTGCGAAAGAGAATTTCTTTGTGGGTTCAGAATGAACCTTAGAGCGGAGAACAATCTTTCAACGCTAACTTGTGTGCACCGAGTAGACAATACTACCAAGGCTGCCTGTTTTAGTTCTCCTCCCATTTCCATCCACCACTTCATGGGATCTTGATGGATCAGTTTCCCAGCTGAATCTCTCTTTTTCGCGAGGCGAGAACATTTTTCAAACTGTATCACACCTGCATCAAACTTCGCACTCAGTGACACAGTTTGAATTCGTCCTTCTTCTGGAGTCTTTCCTTTTGTCGCAATTCTTTTTCAACTCAACTCACAAACAATAAAATATATTAGGATTAGGCTATTCTTCCGTCACCGTTAACTCTCCGCTTCCAGTGAGTCATTTGGAGGGTGGAGTGATAATTAATTCAATATATTGTTGCCAAATTTAAAGGGGTGCGCACAAATTTTGTAAACTAAAAACCCGGCTGTGCGGGTCCTTCACTTTCGGGTCGGGTCTGGGTCAATTTTAAAATTCACTTTCAGGTTCGGGTCCGGGTCTTTTTCTAATTCATTATCGGGTCCGGGTCTTATCTCACTTTCGGGTTAAACCTGGGTCTGGGTCCGGGTCCGGGTCCGACCTGCCAGCCCTGCCCTGGGTAGCCTAGTGGTTAAGACACTGGGCTGCTGGTGGGGCGTGGTTCGGATTCCACGTTAAACAGTAGGTCCAAGGTGAATACATATTATGGTGGTCCACAGAAGGGGGTTAAAATTTTTTTCCTCCGAAATTTGTGTGCTCATAGCCCAAACGTACCCACTAGATGAGAAACTAGCGCACGTGAATTTCTTTTTAAATTAATGAATATTTAGGGTATACACACGGCTGCCATTTTTAATGCCCTGTAATGCTCGGCAATGACGTGGCCTATATAGCAGGCATAACTCGGAACGTAAAAAAAAAAAATGCACATTTCGCCGTTTCTAATTCATTAACCCTATATGGACAACTGTTACAAATTTCTAACCTTTCATATACACGCATTTATAACACAACCCTACAAAAAATTCTGTCCATAGAGGGTTAAGTTTACAGTTGGCAACTCTTATTTTTGAAGATGCTACGATTTGGCATCGTATTTCAAATACTAACAGTTTTCCTCAGTTACTCTCCCGGCAAGAATCGGATAGGGTGTATTAAGTGTTCACACATCACTGGGAATCATTTATCTTAGCTTGGTTTTTAATGACTCAGGTGAATAATTAATTAATTAATATTTAATAACGTTAAAAAACTGTATGCTTAAAATTGCTATATTTTTTATTGCGTTATAAATTGCTATGACGCTTAAAAAGTTGCTATATTACTGTTGCGTTATTGTTTTATGTTCAATACTAATTTTTACTGAAAATTCATGTACATTAGTGCATGTTTAATGTTAAAGGGTGACTTTCAAAGTCACCATGTTTGAAGTTGCTGTATTTCTACATTATTTCCATAGTAATAAAAAATGTAAATTTTTGGTTTCTCTTTCTAGGTTGTGATGATGGCAACTGCATTGCGCAAGAAAACATCTACCTACTTGGTTGGCAGCACCATCGAAGCGATTCCTAAGTCCCGTCTGCCTACTCTTAGGCAAGTTCTCCAACGTTATTTTCATCTCCTGAAAATGAGTGAGCCAACTCCTACGAAAAACGAATGCTTCAATATGGTGGTGAAGGAAACCATGGATATCTGGGGAATGGCTCGCATCCCTACTCAAGAGGAGCGGAATATCACGAACCCTGAATGGAATCCTGTCCACTTAGGAGAAGTGGAAAAAGGGTTCCAACAGAAGCTACAAGAGTTCTCAAACAATCTTGAAAAGCTCTTCAACATTAAGCATCATGATGTAGAAAGACTGATCCGGATAGAGGAAGACAGTCTTCTTTAAAGACCAAGAGAGGGAACGCAAGTTTCACATGGGACGAGTCGACGAAACCCTGGCTAAGAAATGAAACAGAAGTATCTTAAGAAGAAGGCCAGAGAGCAAAAGTAGCAGAGAAGCAGATGCGTGAATAGCAAGAGACCGTTCAGCTTGAGTCAACCAGCACCTCTTCTGATAATGAAGGACCTCGTTCATTTCCTAAGATACCTCAAGTTGGAATGGATCCGGATTTTCAGGTCCCTGGCCCATCAAATGCAGCTCCTCGTCCTGCACCTCAAACGAGGCCTAAGAGAACTTCATGTCCCCTGGTCTCGCTGCCGCCCTGGATAAAACCAACACCAGCGATCGTGAGGCAGTTCACATCGTGGCAGCTACTGTGAAAAGCCTTTGAGGGAACATTGATAAACTGGCCATCAGTCGCTCCACATTCAGGAGAACCCGTATGCGACATCGCAGTGACCACATCACTTCTGTGAAACAAGCTGTCATCTTCTGGCGCCAATACTGGAATTGTTGTTCATTGGGACGGGAAACTCCTTCCATTCCTCACAGAAAATGACTACGTCGATCGTCTCCCAGTACTGATCTTTGGGAAGGATGTTTCGTCATCGTCAGCGTAGAACATCCAACCCCTGGGTGTTCCGAAGCTCGCACGTGAAACAGGAATGGCGCAAGCAGACGCCGTGGTTGAGGCTTTGAAGGATTGGAAGGTTGAAGACCGAATTCATGGATCGTCCAGCGGTCCGGAGGTTCTTCTATTTCAACGGTTCCAAAAGAATTGGCAGTGGGTCAATCAAGCAAACCAAGACTGGAATGATGGACGACCACGTCAGTGCAGTTTTCGAAGAACCCTGAATGGGTACAAGAAGCTCTCGACTACTACATAAAAGCTCTTGAGTGTACACAACACCGCGACGACTACCGCCGACTCTTGGAGCTTAGCATAGTCTTCCTAGGTAGGACACCTCCCCGAAGGATTCGATTTGGACAGTCTGGCCGCATACACCATGCTCGCTGGATGTCAAAGGCAATATACTGTCTCCAAATATTCATGTTTCAACCTCGGTTTAAGGTGTCCCCCAAAGAAGAGAAGTCCATTCGAACCATAGCCCTCTTTGTTGCTCTTGTGTACAGACCAGCATGGTTCAAGGCTCCCATAATCTTTGAAGCCCCGAGCAACGATATCTCCTTCCTTAAGAAAACTCAAGCATACAGGAATAAAATGGATGGAGCAGTTGGAGCGGCAGCTACAAAGGCATTCCAACGACATCTGTGGTATTTGAGCGAGGAGTTGGTAGCTCTGGCTCTATTCATTGACGCAGTTTCCAATATGGAGAAGAGAGGAATCCTGGAGTCGATGAGGGTAAGGGAAGGAGAGAAAGATCCACCGAAGAGAATTAAAATGCCGGAAGAGGACATTCCGTCACTGACGCTGAAGAAGCTGGCATCCAAGAACACCAACAGCTTCTTCCAGACCACGCTACTAGGCTCCGGATTCATCTCTAAAGATCCATCCCAATGTAAGGATGATCTGCAGTTCCTCCAGGCCAAGGAAGTCCTCCAAGATATGCTGGTAGTGAATGATGTGGCTGAAAGGGGGGTGAAGCTAATTCAGGATTATACCTCTTCCATTACGAAGAAAGAAGAACAGAAACAGTATCTGCTGCAGGTGGTCGCTACATATCCACCGCAGTTTCCTAGTGCAAGCAAGGCTAACTTGTAACCGTGAGGACGGGAGAGTTTTCCTGTTTCAATCAACATTGTTTGTTTGCTTCTAATTAATAAATTAATCACTTAAATAATAATTATTTACCTATAGATATGTAATACTTGAGTATCATTTTCCTAATACAAGAGTCATTCTGTAGGAAGAGAGATCAAACAAATGTGAGCTTTTCTTAGTCAGCTTGTGCATACCCTAAACAAAGTCATAATGACCTGAAGCTTGGTATATGCCGTGTTTTCTTGGGGAGAGGAACCAAATAAACAACTTCGATCTTGTGGACCACCCTAATAAATATATATATAAATATATATATATTTATTAGGCCGGGTCGAAAAGGGGTCAAGGTCAAGATTTTGCTTAGGTACATATTGTGAGGATCATTTTGTAATAGTAGTATCCACACCAAAAATCAAGGCTGTGGGACCTTCGCTACCCCCCCCCCCCCCACTGATACTCACTTTTTTTCCATATGAATTTGTATGGGAAATAGGCCAAAAATCGAAAATCGTAAAAATCGACCGTAAATATTTTTTTTGCTTTCGGATGGCCAAAATCGGGTTCCCGGCACGAAATACATCAGAATAGACCATTCACCAACTTTTTTTTAGATCCGGGGGTAGGGTCTTAAATCCGGTGCTGACTCATAGCACCGGATATAAGACCTAATATTACATTATTTGTTTTTTTTCTTTCCAGATTCCTATTTAGGTACCTAGAATGTTAAAAGTTTGTATTAAAATACGTTATTTAATTTTAAAATATCAGTAATAAATAAAATATAGTTAAAATCTCATTAAATTAAATTATGGCTACTAGAAAAAGAAGCCACAATGCAGCCTTTGGATATCCAGCAAAATTTTCATTTGCCATGACGCCATCAAAAGCTCATGTAAAGCACTTCCATTTCATTGTTAGAGAGGAAGAATCTAAAGCACAGGGTAAAATAAGTAAAAATGATTGCTATAACGTAGTAGTTCAAGATATAAAAGAAATTTAGCAAAAGTTTTCTTTCCCAACAATTGATACAAAGGGAATTTATGTTAGAGTGACAAGACTTATAGATGATGTTGATAAGTTAACTAAATGCCCTATGATAAAAAGAAATGAAAAATATGAAAAATTAAAGAAATGTGACGAGTTGTTTGACATATCTCCATGCCACTGTCATGATAAAGGCATAAGGAATAGAAAACTTTGTAGGTGTGAACATAAAATACCTATTATAGAATGGGAAGCTTTTATTGGTCAAAAAGAAAGAAAAAACCAGTTAGGAAAAATTGATAAAAAAACTACTACAAGTAATTTGAGAAAGTTGGGCAAAATCCAAAAAGCACAGGAAAGGGAAAAGAAATCAAAAGAAAAATTAAGAGAAGCAAGGGAATTTGTATCATCAGAAGTGGATAATGAAAATGTCGATGTCGATTTTCAAGACAGAGAGGACTTAGATTATGAAGAAGACTTAGAATTAATAGAAAATTTTCAAAATATATATACCTATGAAAATTTAGCCAAAACTTCAGAGATATATAGGGTAAGCAATAGGGACACAGCAGCCCTTATAAACGCTGCCTCAAAAGATATGAAGATTTTAAGTTTAGAAAATATGCTTGATCGAAAAAAAAAAGTTGAGAAAAAAACAGAATTGGTAAAATAAACTAAGTATAAAGAAAAAACCAAAATGTGGGATGTATTGGATTTGATGGAAGAAAAGATGATACACTGACAGAATCAGGCAAAATAAAAGAAGAACACTGTTATAATTAAAGAGCCGCAAAGCGTTTACATTGATCACGTAGTACCAGATAATGGCACTGCAAAGGCGATTGCTGATGAAATAATTACTGTTATTGAAGATTCAAATAGTGCTAATTCAATTAAAGGTCGACTTTGGGATGGAACCCCAGTGAACACAGGCAGAGTTGGAGGGGTCATTAAATTAATATAACCATCTTGGCAGGTCCCTTCAGTGGCTCGTTTGTGAATTACATTTAAACGAATTGCCCTTGATGCACTTTTACAAAAGCATTGAGGGAAGAACCACTGACCCAAACACCTTTGAAGGGCCACTTTGCAAGAAATTAAAAGCTGATTTAACAAAACAAAGTAATAAATTTTGGACCGATAGAAGGTAAAGTTCGAGAAATACCTCCTAATATTGTAAAAGATTTGAGTAGTGACCAAAAATACTTGTACGTAATGTGTCATGCAAAACAAACAGGAAATGTTTCTGAGGGTCTCGCTGTAAGATCTCCAGGACGACTAAATCACGCCAGGTGGCTGACTTTGGCTAATAGGGTTCTCCGCCTATACATTTCCACATCAAATCATGATACTAACCTAAAAAATCTTGTCATATTTGTCAGCAATTTTTATGCCCCTGCGTGGTTTCAAATAAAATCACACCCAAAAGCCACTGAGGGTGCGCGAAATGTTTGGTTTATGACAATTATTCTTCGAAATTTAGATGTAAAATTCAAGAAAATTATTGAGCTGGTCATGAACAACAACGCTTACTTCGCTAATCCTGAAAATATACTCCTGTCAATGGTTTCTGACGAACGATTACATATTAGAGAGCTAGCAATTCAAAAGATAATTCTTTCCAGAACTGGGTTTTCAGGAGCCAGAAATTTTGAGCTACCAAGATCTATAAATTTTCTAGCAAATGATTATATTGATTTGATTAATTGGAATGAGCAGATAATCACTCCTCCATCTTTGCTAAGTAATTTTACCAATGAGCAATTGCTTCAGATTAGAACTAAACCTCTAGAAATACTAGATTTTCCATGTCACAGCCAAAGCGTTGAACGGGGTGTGAACTTAGTAACTACTGTAAATCTAGCCAGGAAAGAATTGGTTATATTAATCGGCATAAATTTATTTTAAATACTTTAGTCTCGAATTTTACAAATTTTCTGAAAAAACAAACCGGTAGGAGGGGCATGGGCCCTCAGAATTCAAAAATATTTTACCAGGGTGTTACTATGATTGAACCACCTCACACCATGTACGTAAGAAATAAAAAATTTCGACCCGGCCTAATATATATATATATATATATATATCTCAGGTGTCCCATTTGAAATTAAACAACTTTGAAACTAATTTTTAAAGTATTAATGTTGAAACTTTGCCAGTTACTACACCATATGCATGTTTTTTTGTCAATGTTTTTTTTTTGTTTGTTTGTTTTATATTGAATTATGTTTATCCCACAAGAAAAAGCGAAATGTATGTTATGGATGGCTGAGTTGAAGTCCCCTACTCTGGTGCAACGGCGATTCCGTACAACCTTTCACAAGGAACCCCCACCAGAAAAGACCTATATGCATGGACCAAGAAATTTGAGGAGACTGGCAGTGTTCTAAAGGAACACTCTGGAGGGCGAACAAGATCGGATGATGATGATGATGAACGAATACGCGGCGCCTTTGGTAGTAGCCCGAGAAAGTCCATCCGTCGTCCAGTGTCGAACTGCAGATTCCTCGTTCAACTGTGCATAGAGTCGTGCAAAAGCGGCTGCAGCTCTATCCATATAAACTTCAAATTGTTCAGCATATAATGTGAAGATCTTAAAAGGAATCATTATGCTATGCACAATGTATCTAAATGTTATAATTCACATATATCATATGAAATTTTATGACTGACTATTTACTGTGTGAATATTACATTGTTTGCATCATTCAATAAAAAATTATAAGGTTTCAAAGTTGTTTAATTTCAAATGGGACACCCGATATTATATATATATAACAGGAAATGAAAACCAAAGTGATTGCATGAAACATTTATTTCACAACAAGATGTCTCGAATCTCAATGGATTGATCAGAAATATTAGGGTGGAGTGAAAAATCAAAAGTGTCCGGATCAAAATTGAGAGGGACTAGATAGTTGTCTTTTGTCCAGCATTAAACTTTAAAACCAATTTTGGGTGGTTGCATACAAACTGACTGCTTCGGCCAATTTATAGAAATCGTATGTGCGCGCGACCAAAATTTGAACCCAGTGACCTATCTCGGGTTCTGGACATGATAGGAAGACAATTTAAAAACCGTTTATGATGTATTTTTTTTACCTCTGAAGCAGATTAAAACATTTGCAGTGGGGTGCAGGCTCAATAATGCATAAAAAAAAAATCCATTTTTCTTCATTTTTGCTCACAAAAATGCAATTTTTCGGCCCCTTTTCTCCAAATATTTTGTTTTTTTATTTGAAATATTTTTTTTTTTTTTTTTCAGATTGAATTTATAGAATTGATAAATACATTTGATATTATTGCCAAAAAATACTGCATAGTAAGTAGGATGTTAAGACGCAGTGACAGTTAAAATTCTTGGAGGTCACAGATTTCAAGCACAGACTCATTCCCAACGGAAAGTTTCCTCTTGATAAAGATGTCATCCAACGTGTAATGGCAGAAGAAAACTGGACAACCAGACAAGCAGCTGATACGGTTGCACTAAGTGAGTGAACACTGGATTTGGTGCAATGTCTATCCAATTTCACGCCCCCAGTGTCACCAGCAAGATTTAGGATCTAGTCAAAGAATTTTCGAGGTAAGACAATTTTCAGTCCCTTATAAAAAGATTTAAAGTATGTCATACTTTTGTAAATTTTGTAGTTACATTTATTTGTTTGTGACATTTTATTAACAATCATGTGATTCAGTGATTTGGAAATCATAAGAATGATCGTAATAAATTCTGTTTTGACGAACTTAACTTAGGGTTTATAATTGAAATTTGCATTCACAACATTAAAGTTTTCATAATTTTGTAGGTTTGATAGATATCCAAAAGAGAAACGTGGTGACAAGTTTCGAAGTGATCTTTCTTCCTTCATTGAAAAAACTTCCACGTTGTTTGACATTATCTTTGAGGACTCAAATCGGAGAAGAAATTTGGAACATTTGTATCAACTCAAAATGACAGAAGACTATGCTTTTTATGAGGACTAGAAAACAGGTAGAATAGGACGATGCGTTGGTTTTAAGGAACGCCTTACATCGGCAGACATCAGATACAAAAGGAGAGTAGTACAGCAGGAGCAAGCAAAAGAAAAGAATCGGTGAGTTTGATCTATATAAATTAAAAAAATGTTTAATTAATGGCCACCGAAAATCTGGGTTTCTTGAAATGATTGTTACAAATTATAAAATTTTATTTTTGCGTCTTTGGTAAACTATCTTGTATCATCATATTGTATTGCATTTTATTATCCCCAGGGAAAAGCTCAGAAGAGTTTTTCAAGTTGTTCCATCAAGCTCGGCAACAATACATGACATTGATCTCGACAGTCTCTCAAGTCAGGGCAGCCTGGAATCACGATGAAACAGCTGGTGTGTGAACAACAGGAATCCAGGACAGAACAAAATGGGAAGAGTACCAAACCTCACTGGGCAGTGTGATAGGTATACTGTATAGTTTAAAATATGAGTATGCTTTGAACGCTCTTGTTGCTCTGTTGACAATACCTTTAAAAAAATTGTTTATAATCCATGTAACGTTGCTAATAGTTAGAGTCCAAATCTTGGACACTTCTGTCCAATGAACATCGTTAGAATATTAACTTTATATAAAATATCTTTTAACAGGTATCAAGTAAGTGAGAGAGAGGGAGCAGCAGTTTTAGAGGATTATGGAATTATCACTGCTACTGGTAAGATGAACGTAATTGACAGGCAACAATCCAATTATCGTGTATCTGTTTTAAATCAAGTATTTCACAAAAAGGCATACGTTTCAACCAAGTGTTGAAATTTAAATATTGTTAGTCAAAACCAATGGAGCTTGCTTAAATAACTGTCTTTAAAATAGAGTAAATTTGCACTATGAAATTTGCAGGGACAAGCTGAGATGTGAAAAATATCGTAAAGCTATAAGAAGAGAGGATAAATTGGCCGGTAGCAGTCACAGTTTTGTATGCAACCACCCCAAAATCGATTTTAAAATTTAATCCTGGACAAAAGAAAACTATCTAGACCCCCTAAATTTTGATCCTGGCACTTTTGATTTTTTCACTCCATCCTAAATTCAGAATGCAAAACGGAACGGAGCAGAATGGAAAAAAAAAAAATCATTAATGATTAAGTAAAAGTTAGGTAGTTTAAATAATATTAATTAATATCGAAGCAGCCAAATCATTAAAGGGCGGACGGAGTTGTTTTGTGAACATGGACTCCATTACTCTCAGATGAACAGTATTAGTAGTATGGGCGCAAAATGGACGAGTGCAAGAATGGTGCAGAGATAATGATCAATGCTGCAAAAGGGGAGGTTATGCAACAACTCAATGCTGCAAAGATGGGGAGGGGAATGTTGCAGGTGCAACAAGGGTCATGAAACTTGGAGGCGGCGTTATCCCCCAAGAGAAAGACAGGAGAAGGAGAGAAAGGAAGAAAGGTGTTCACCTGGCAGGAGCCAAGTGCATATTAAAACTTCAGCCGACCCGCCGCGGTTTTATTAGTTGTAAATCAGCCAGTTGGCTTAGAAGGCGTAAATGGCTTGTACAGGTTGAGTTGCCAGGTTGTGCTATATTTTTTAATTAAAGCCTATGTTATTGACTGTTGGCTTAGAAGGCGTAAATGGCTTGTTAAGGTTGGGTTGCCAGATTGTGCCATTTATTTAGTTCTTAACAGTTGGCTTAAAAATCAGTCAGTAGGTTTAGAAGGCGTAACCAGCCATTTGGTATAATTGTTTACAACCAAAAGAATTAAATAAAACTACATCATTCTCTTTATTAAATATTGTAAATATATAGAAAATAAATATACATTGGAATGATAAAAAAACAATTGAAATATATAGGAAATAAATATACATTGGAATGATCAAAAAACAAAAAAAATCAAAACGAAACGTATAACCATCAATACAGCAGTACAGGCGAAATATATATACACAATTATGTTAAATATATTGAAAATAAATACATTTCACTTTGTTTTAGTGCGCAATAAACTAAACTCACACGTAATCGAGTCTACAATTACATCGTTATCGCTTTGCATTACGCAGTATACGCGGTTCAATAATATTTCACCGCTTAAGGTATAGGGAAACCTGTACTCGATATGAAGGGCCTTCATATCGTTCAGTACTATTTTTGTTCACTTTACAACTGGCTGGCAAGTTATCTTTAAATACGTCTAGAATACAATCAAAAGCACGCACAGAGTTCATCGTTAGCCACGTCAAATACAAGTTTATAAACACGCCTTTCCAATCGAGGGTTTATTTCTACCGACCCGAGCTTTTCAATCGTGAACTCTCTTCACACTGCATAGCGACAGTTGAAATAATCTTCTAAGTCGTTACGACAGCTGCTCGTTATATAAAGAAATAGTTCTTCAGGGTGAACGGTGTAGGTGAGCTCAGCCCTGTACCGATCAAGTGCTTTGTACCAAAGTTCATGATATTTCAGTCTAAACTTTTTAAATAAGTCCTCCAGCTCTAGACCATTCTCACCTTGTTCAACCCTACACTCGGTAAACCCATCGAGCAGAGCGGTGTACGCGTATTCAAGAGCCGTATCAAAATAAAGCATATCCATAACACGCGCGTCTAATATAGGCTTCAAACATTCAAACATTGTCGAGGATGAAACGGTTTCGCGTAGGGACAAGAGCGTTATCATCAGAAGCATTCTTCCACATCAGCCGTATATCAATGCATGGCCGATCGTTATTGATACACAACGTACATACAACGGCATGAGGGGGTCACTAATCTGCTCTCTTCTTGTACCTACACCTGTAGGAATTTTATAACGATCTTCACTCCACTTCTCAACTATCACGAAGATTCTATTCATCATCTCGACACTTCAATAAACATTCAGTTTGTTTGTTTGTTTGTCTACAATCCGTTTCCAGTACATAGTTAACGACACCGGATTTACACCTGAACGCGCGCAACGACTTCGTCACGGACACCTCGTACACGGCGTTGAGAATGCTGCTCAAAGGAAGTTCCATCGTATTCGAGGAGCGCACGTCCACTCGGTTCAAGCTCTGAGATAACTATGAGCCATGCAACGCGTCGGCTCGACGGGAGGAGAGTCACACCATAATCTGAAACGTGTACGGCGCTGTTCCAACATGAATCGTTGTATCCCATTATATTGGGCAGGTGTTTTGAGAAATTTTCCTCTGCGACACGAAGTAATATCGGTTTTAATGTTTTATCACTCCCACTTCCCCGAATACGCACCAGGCATTTTCCTTCAGGGTATTTTCACGAACTAAACACATTTTATAACGGTTTTAATGTTTTACCACTCACCACACGTTCATTTCCACAAACTAAACATCTTCACATTCCGGCGCACTATTTGAGAGGAACATATGCCCATATTTTTCCTTTTTGTTTAACAAGCGATACTCGTCTCTAAAGTCTGTTAAAAACTCCACAGGGCATTAGCCACAACCTCACTACAAACTTCGTCATGATATATATTAATATAGTGATAAAAATACTTAAGATTCTCCATGATGACGAGATTTACATTCTCAGTCGCAGGGCACGAGTACTCGGTATGATGTAACATGACATAATATCGCTTGTCACACCACTCATCAACAAGACTCACTATCCATAACCGTTGCTTCTCTTCTGCACGTGTTGTTTCTTTTACTTCACGGTATATGTAAGCTTTTATAAAGTTTAGTCCTACAACATAGTTCAATACATCACTTGTCCCACGAAATCCTACAATGCTCTCACCAGAATAGCCATAGAGTATTTGTACATCTTGCTCCTTCGCACGATTCAATGTAGCCTTAAAAGCATCAAAGGAGGGTGGAATAGGGAGTTTTTCAGTATCCACCACATCTTGACACTTTGCAGAATACCATTTCATAAACGTTGAACAAGCAATATTAAAGGTAGCCATTACTATTTTCTGTCTACGCGGGAGAATACACGTCTGATGTCTAGGGCTTACTGCGATCAACTGAGCACGCAGGGAAGCCCAGGTAGTAGCATGACTCACGTTGCTGGTCTTACAGTGGGCGGAGCTTAGAACTTTGTGTACACACAACACACACACACACACACACACGAGAAATTGAAACGCTAATTGAAACACAATCTATTTAGTAAATGAAATATTCAAGGTGTATATATATTTACAAATACGTGTAATAAATAAATTAGCAATAGACACATCAAAGATTATATTCAAGGTGTATATACACATGTATTTACAAATACGTGTAATAAATAAGTTAACAATAGACATCAAAGATTATGGTATCCAAAGGGTACGGTAAAATAGGTACCAGGTAACTGGTGACGTTTCCTATAGGTGTTACGGCACACCTTTGTACCCCTAAGTTCCTTTACGCCCCCCAGCTACTGCGCCCGAAAATTGTGGGTGCCTACAGTGAGTTGGGGCGGCCGATCGCCCTCATCATCATCATCATCCAAACACACTAGATCCTTCAACGATTCAAAGTTAACGACCCGCCGATTCGCATGGTTGAACGTGATACCCTTCGCCTTCACGATATATTTCATATCCTCCCCCACCCTCACCAGTACCCCATAAGTTTTTGGTCCTGTTGAGAAAAAAAGTCTGCGTATGCGGTGTCTCCATACTCATCCTTGATCTCATCAGTCAACTCACCGAGGAATTCACCAATAGGAGGCATGTATTCACCCTCCCTCTCTGTGAATATCACACTATCTGTATCAGCGTACAATACCCTCCGCCCAAGAGAATGCAATAAGCCCCAAAGTTTGATGCGTGCGTAGGCCGTTGTGAAGCTGGCTACAGGTATGTTTGTAACCCGTGAGGTATCTGTGGCCAATTCGGTATTGTTGTACTTTATTATGTAAGTATTACTTACATTCATGATCTCCATGACCTCTTTATCGGGAGCATTGGCATAATCCCAGACTTCACTATAACTTTGTGCCAAATGAACGTTCCCTTTGCCGGTATTCTGTGCAAATTTTCCCCAAAGACTGTTTAGACACAACTTTGCACTTAAGCGCTTGCCAGGGTTCTTTACAATTTGGGAACGGTCAGGCTGTATACCTTCACGGTCACGGTAACGTTGAATATAGGCCGACTTTTCATCTACAGTATCAACTCCTCGTGGATACCCTGATGCTTCGACCTTATCTTCCAAAAAAGCGTTTATATATGGCGTGAAAAGGTTGGGTAGTTTCTAAAACCTCCACACCTCGTGTATCTTCAGTATGCTGTAGCCATGGCGAACAGCTAGATCCAGCTCTGGACTTGTATATACACCTCTAATCTTACGCTGGTGGGTTGTATGGGCACAATCATCATTGTTCTCTTCTGCGCACTTCACGCACAAGGAAACCTGAGCTTGTGGTCGATAACGCCGGGTAAGATCGGCATCCATAAATCGCGAGGGGGGAGTATATATACGAAAGAAAGGCCGAAATAGTACCCGTTCAAATTTCTTGACAACTCGTTGATGATGGCTAGGTCAGGCCCCACCAGTTTCTCAGGCGCACCTACGGGGTACGGATTGTTCTTCATCACGTAGGGGTATAAAGAACAGAAGTCGTAGTAATGGAGTTTCACCCTCTCCGTAGGCGGAAAGTATAGCTTGAAGGGATTTGTACGCCCTCCGAACAAGCTATCGCCGCATTTTACTTCACGGTATATGTAAGCTTTTATACGGTACTGTCCGTCTGTCTCCATCCGTGCATCATACTCATGCTCCCACAAGACTTTGAGTGAACTGGGATCCAAAAGTTGATCGCGGGTGCGAGTCCACGCAAGGCAGTCGGTAGGAGATCTACCGTAGATATCTCCTGCGATTCCACACTCAGGACGGGGCCATCCGTGCCACCAGCAACCGTTAAAGGAGTACAGTCTTCTCACCAGTGGCACGGTTTTCATTTAGACCGTCAACCCCAAAAACACGACCATTAATCTTAATGGGTACTTCACCCGTGTTGCGGGCATGTTTTATGTATACACCTGTCTGCTGCTGTAGGTATATGAGCCAGTAAATAGCCGTGTGCCCATAACTGCGGGGATTGTTTCTGTGAATAATGGCTAAGGTGTCTTTCGGCATAAAGTTATTCTTGAACACCGTAAAACAATGAGGTGATGGTGGTTGCGACTTGCAACGGATCGCATTTGAAACAGCCTATGTACATCCTTCTAAAGGCCTGGAAACATACTCTAAGCACGCGCACATCATTCACGCAATAACGCTCACATTCATCAGCTATATTATAAGGATTACATTCATTAAAACTGTTGTAATATCGGTCAAAACCTTCACGTTCATCTGTACTCATACATTCATAGTGAAAGTAATGTTTGGGTGGAGGTAGTCCTACGTAATTTAAAGTTTCGTAGTGAGGAATGTAAGGGAAATATCCTTTTGAAACTTCAGCGTACGCCCATCACCTTGGGTAGCTTTGCTAATTTACAAGGTGTGAATAATAAAGTGTCCTTAAACTGTACATTACCTCTTACTTGCATCTATTAGCTTGTTGCCTCTTTTCAAGGGGTCACCTGTAAATATCTCGGATGACTCGTGCTCAAGCAACTCCTTATAAATGAAATGTGTGTCAAATTTTGCCCCGTTGTGGGTGAGAATATAGTGTCATTTTTTTTAACTTGTCCGCTAGCTTGACAATATAGGACACACTTTTTCACAGGGCTATCGTAGGCACTCGTTTTAAAAACGTTTGTACGTTTACCGCATTTTGACACTCATCACAGATAAGTCTGGCTTACAAGTAAATGTGGAATAACCTCTGGTTTCAGCGTTCGTGCATGTTTCTATATCGTAGTACACGGTTATACAAGGGTTATTTTTAGGCTTAGCATCTTTCATATAACATACATGCTTTACTCCACCCGCCTTATATTTCTCATGGCATGTAGGACAGTGAATTTCATCACATTTATGCTTGAAATTTCCCCAATTATCCATCGTATGAAACACACATTCACAGATTCTCATTTTCCTGCACGTGCCAACTGATTTATGGAGCTCAAAACAATTATTGAAAAATGTGCGTCTACACACATCACTCCCTCTTCTCAGCTTCAACTACACGGCTTTCACATTTGGAACTTTTACACTGCTCACATACCGTGTGGCAATCTTTACAATGTTTCACTATATCATCCGCAAACTCGATACATCCCTTACACAAATCATGATGTCGCCCATATTTTCGACTTCTATCATAACTCGCGTAAAGGTCCCTTATATTATCGATGGGGAGATACGTTGTCCCTGACAGTCCTAAAATAAGTAGGGGCCTTGTACGATCTCTCACACTGCTTTTAAAAACATACACAGTCCTACAACGATCATCCAGTCCAAATACAGCTATACGAACATTCATTTCCTGTTCTACCCTTCTCAGTTCTTCAGGACCCATAGCAGTCGAACTCAAGTTTACAGTCTACAGCTACTTTACGGGCACGCTCCACTACCGTAGGCAACCAAATGTTTTTGACCAGTGTATTTAGTACAGTAAACATACGGCTAAGACTACTGCTATAAAGCCGCAACCACGATCGACGTTTATATGCCGTCTAAAATAGCCTGAGAATTGAAGTTAAGAGTATAAGGTGTGGCGCTATGACCCGCAACACGGAATACACGGTCAATATTTACCGTGAAGTTGTCCATATTGAAGGCTATACTACTTTGAGAGGCCTGCATTATACGGCCTAATATATACTCTATATCTTCAGCTGCCAAACGTCTGAAAGGTATTACTACCCAAAATCATCTATCATCTGACCCGAATCCAAAAGACAGCATCGTCCTGACTTCACGTTCGTCGCGGTTCTGAAGGGCAAACTCTACAATACGCTCAACTATGCGCCGTAGTCCGTGTTCAACACCATTGCTATACACGGATCTAGGATCAACCCTGACTATATACCGATTTCTAGTCAAGACTGGGTGGGGGCATCGGTACGCACCAACTCGAATGTTATGCCATCCTCAACAGAGCGAGAAGCTGCTGCGGAGGATGTACACGGAGTTGACAGGAATAAGGGGATATATTTTTATTTGAGGAAGTACTATTGTGGGGTTGTGTCGTAAGACGTAGAGGGTTGGGGCTCTACTACTGGTGGTCTAACAACCGGCGCAATCCTGGCGCGCTTTATACCTGACGTGGAGGGCTCTTCATCATGTCTCCGCTTTGAATTGTCGCGTGCTACAGGTATCGCTGGTGAGGAAGGATTCTGTGATCACAACTACACTGTCGTCGGGGTCATCTGTAATGTCGATGATGGGGTGCTGTACCTCATCGTCATTCACGGTTCTGTGGGAGAAGAGAAAAACAAGACTGTAGAATATAAGGAGCAGCACTCAAAATTTGTAATATTTTGTAAATGACCCACTTAGGAGTGTGACGTGTTAGAAATGGACTCTGTAGAAAAATTCAGGTTCACGAGCCCATCCACATGTATTATCTGGACCTACAGGATGTGGTAAAACTGTGTTTATGCTTAAAATCATTAAAGAAAAGGGAGAGTTCTCAAAATTTGTGCATAAAGTTATATGGTGCTATTCGACGTATCAATCAGTGTTCAACGAGTACCAAGATGATTTTTGTTCCACAAAGGTGTATATGATGTTAATTCGTTAAAGGGAAATGAACATACAGTCATTGTAATTGACGATCTCATGTTGGAGATGGATAAAACGTTTGCCGAGACATTTACAGTATTCTCCCACCATCTTAACATAAGCGTGTTCTTCATCAATCAGAATCTATTTTTCAAAAATAGATACATGCGCGATGTATCGTTAAATACACAATATCTAGTCTTATTCGCGCAACGTAGAGATGTATCACAAATTGGGGTATTAGCCAATCAAATGTTCCCGAATCAGCGTAAGGAGTTTTTGGAAGTTTATAAAGAAGCTACAAGCACGCGTTACGGATATTTGCTTTGCGACCTTCATCCGCGAAACACGTTTAGGGTGCTTCTAAGAACGAATATATTTCCAAACGAGCCTGAAACGGTGTATATTCCAGAATGACAAAGAGGCTAAAGAAATACTGAATTAATAAAAATCTATCATCGACTGCCCCGGGCAATGCAGCGATGTTTATTAAAAATATCGACTCCGACTTTTTAAAATGCATCTGTGAAATCTGTCAACGTTATAAATTGCAATGTATCAATGAAACCACCTCAGAAGGCTCGCCTACGCCGTTACAAGAACATAATACGTGCACTCGCTCGTAAAAGTCAAACTGTAGGGAAGAAAAAACGAATTATTGTACAAAGAGGAGGGTCATTCCTCCCATCTTATTTTCAGTTTTGGGTCCTTTACTGACTAGATTAATATAATGAAGAAAGTGGTAGTGATTCCACACGAGGTGTATGCTTCACTGCAAAGTTCAAAGAATCCAGATCTAGATCCCCGTAAAAGCAGGCTTAAAAGAATGGAAAGCGAATTGCTAGCCCTATTAAACAGTGAAAAAACACCTGATGAGAAAAGAATCTTACCAAGAAGCTCTGCAGAAATTTCTTCACGAGTACGAAAATTATAAGAACCCGACAGAGATTCCCGTGGTTATTAGGCACAGCACGGGGAACGATGGACATGGTGGCATAGGACCTGTGTCCGACGATACAGCTGACCAACCAAAGATTAATGGGTCGGCCACAAAACATCGAGCATGTATTAAAAAGCACCCTCCCACATACATTGAGGAATAAAGGTTTAAGTCTTTATAATCTATTGAATGAGGACCCCGTCATACAATGGACCGATACAGGCGAGATCATTGTGGAAGGAGTAAAGGTACAGGGATCGAATATCGTAGACATCGTCCATGATCTGGTGAGAAAGTGGGATAGGGATGGAAGCATATTAAAGCAAGACTACAACAAATAAATGTCCCCAAAACAATGATAGGAAATCTGAACAGGTTAAAAGACTTGGAACATGCGACGCACGTGACACAATTGAAGACGCCATCACCCCCGGCGGTAACACCTTTGAAGAGGAGAAAGAAGAGGTTAAACAACGGTCAACCCTACCACGTGCCTCTAAAATACGCAAATGGCTAACATATTAAGACGTTATGATGACATTTCTAACCCAGCCTCCTACGGAGGCGTAGATAGACTGTACAGAAGTGTTTACGGAGTAGGAAAAAAGATGTTGAGATTTTTGCGGGAGCAGGACGCTTATACACTTCATAAGCCTGTGAGAAAAAGGTTTAAAACAGCCAAGACAACAGCTGCCTCGATTGATCTATTTGGCAAGCAGATTTAACAGACATGCAAAGATATTCTGTGTATAACGATGGTTACCGCTACATTCTATTCATAATAGATGTATTCTCTAGATATCTGTGGCTAGTTCCTCTGAAAAATAAATCACCTGAAACAGTTGCTAAAGCCACCAAAACGCTGATGTTAAAAGAAAACGGGTTCCTGGCTATTTTTGTACGGATATGGGGTAGGAATTTATAGGCCGTACTTTTAGAACATGTTCACAGTTTAATATCAGCTATTACACAACCAATTCTATACATAAAGCTTCTTTAGCTGAAGGAGTTCAACGTACCATAACGGAACGATGCACCGCTATTTTACACACAAAAACACTGTCGCTTTCGGGAAAATAAATTCGCGAAGGGATTTCAGCAAGGATGGACACGTGAGATTTTTAAAGTTAGGGCTATGAGACCTAAAGGTGAGCTAATGATGTATTACGTTGAAGATTTGAATGCGGAAGAAATCGCAGGAGGCTTTTACCGCGAGGAGTTTCAGAAAGTGGCATTTAATTTAGAAAAAAAATTTAAAGTTGAAAATTATAGGAAGCAAAGGTTCAGGAAAGAAAAATTTACCTGGTGAAATGGCTAGGGTACCCAGAAAGCCCCAAAACCTATATAAAAGCTGATGCAATAATGAAGCTTAAATAGTATGCAACATGGCTCCTAACCATTTCTACGTCACACTCCCGTCCATGTCTGTATACCCTAACACACTAGCCAACTTTGTAACAGAACTCCATGGACCCATTGAATTGGGTCGTGATTCGTACGAGGTGGGGATATGTGAAATTCAGCTTGACACTATAAATATTGATTATAAAGATACCGTTTTTACGATTCTTTGAGACATTGATGAGTGTGAAAAAGCCGGGGTAATTCGGGATGAAACTATACGTATCTCCCGGACTGAGGTTGCACGGTATTACAGTACAGTAGTAACACTAGGTCCGGGCCGTTATGGTTCGGCTGAGGATGATGTGAGACAAACCTAAGTTTAAAAAAAACAAATCTTACGACTGATTTAGTATACGAAATCGTAAACAAAGGAAACCCTGCACATACTCTAATCCTAAAATCAAAGGCTAACAGAAATATTAAAGAGAAGTGTGTTCAAAATTATGACCGAGGGTGGATATCGATCAGCCTTCCAAAGAGATTTCACGAGGCACAGCATGACTTGTCCAGCTTAATGTATCAATTGAAGATGGAGAAATTGGGTGAAAACTCTCATCCCCAGACATGTGCTATATTTACAGCAATATAGTGGAGCACCAGTTTGTTGGGGAGACCCAGGCACGACTGCCGCATTGCCCACATCCCCAACCATAGAGGAAGGTTTGAGTATCACATATGACAGACCCCATTATGTGAATGTCGCAACTAATCTAATAAGTTGAGTAAAAATTTCCCATTCGGTGACGGGAGCTTAAGAGTGAAGCTGCTCTTTCGACGCACTGAGTTATAATGGACAGAAAGCCTTTCACAGTCTATCGAGGTGAGAGATACCAGCGTGGTAGTGGACTTGGGTCCATTTTTTCAACCATACTACGTACGGCTGTTCCTTTGCTGAAGAGGGGTGCCAGATACCTCGGAAGGAAAGCGCTACAATCAGGTCTTAACACTGCAGAAGATATATTGGCTGGGGCTAAACCTAATGCTCTAAAAAAAACATTTAAAACGTGCACGGGATGAAATCGTCAAAGGTGCAGAGAAAAATGCGTGGTGGTGGGAAGAGGACTGGCCGGAAGAAGGGATTACCACCACGTGGCATTAAGCGTGAAAGGATATCAAAAAGGAAGTGCTGTAAGCGAATGAAACCTATGGTTGACCATTTTTTCTGATATAAGCTAAGGACATTGATCTCATGAATCATAGTTTGTTTACTACTTGTCGAGAGAAGAGGCACTATTTCTAACTCGTCATGGCACGCTTCATCCATACGTGTTGTTCACAATGCTGTAAATCGGAGCTATCCCTCTTTGAGATGCCCCCAACTCGTTTCTATTGAACACAGTGACTATTACAATTAACCCTTTAAACACAATTAGTTCCCCGAGTGCTCCTATAGAATTCGTGATACCCAGCTCAAGCCCTTACTTTTTTGATCCAAGCTGCGTTCACATGTACGCTAAACTACGTATAGCCCATTCTGATGGGACGGACTGCGATGACATATGCTGGATACCCTGAAACAAACTTTCTGCACTCTATATTCAACCAGTGTGACGTATATTTAAATCAGGTCAACATCGGCAGGCACGGGGTACTATCACCTACGAGCCTATCTGGAAAATGTCCAACTTTTCCAAAGAAGCGAAGGCTACCTTTTTAAGAACCGAGGGATATTATCAAACTAAAGACGAAAGTAGTATAAAAAACAAATTTAAAAATTCTAAAAAGAAAGTATACGAGTGTTTTGGACGTCTGCATACAGATTTCACATTCCAGAAGTTGCTTGTGAATGGGGTGGATATGAAAATAAAGCTCACCCACACGAGTCCTGAGACCTGCTTAAATCTGGATGCTGATCAAGAAGAGGGAGCAAAGCCCGTTGTGGTTCACATTATGGACACCTCCGCGTACGGCGAGTGAAATTAAGTTCACCAAAACAACTAGAAATTGAGAAAAATTTACTAAACGCTACAGTAAAATACCCTATTAACAGAGTACAAATCAAGCTTTACACGGTGCCAGCAGAGTTGGCATCGAAACAGATAGAAAATCGCCCTGGGAAATCTTCATAAAAGGATATTAATTGGAATGCAGAACCATGCTTCGGTGAATGGAAAATATAAAGAGTGCCTATAAATTCGAGAATTTCGGACTTAAAAATATAACTATGTTAATGGCATTGCGTTGGGAGGAACATTGAATACGCACTATTCATCAGACGCTGTGTTACCTCTTTGCGCGAAAGCATAGAGTAATCTGGCCCATATTGCCGGTGATTGTGATGAGCTCGGGAATGGGGTAACGCAGAAAATTAATTGATCAATTTAACCTTTATCCGTTTGACATCACACCTGTCTTATCTGCTAGCGTAAATACACATTTAAGTCCACAGCAGAGTGGAAACATCTCAGTCAGGTTGGAATTCACCAAGCCTATAGACGCGCCTTTAGTGTACTAGTATATTTCGAGTCACAAGCTTTAATAGAAGTAGACAGATTTAGGGGCGTTATCACTGACTTTTAAAATGGATGCGAATACACTTCAGAGTAATGCGTGAACGAATCACACGTTCTAAATTTATCGGTGTTTGCGAAGAATGAAGCATTGAATTTGTCAACTACGCGAGATTGCGGTAGTCTTATTGTGAACACAGATGTCATCGGTAATGAAGGGATTCATTGGCTTGCAATCTATTTTAAAAATAGGGACCGCCTGTACTATTTTGATTCACTCGGGACACAATCATGGAGTGACCCTGTTATTGTAAAATTTCTCGATCAGTTACATATCCCCGAAGTTGTATGGAACCCATTCCGATTACAAGGTTATTTTAGTAAGGTGTGGAATGTACTGCCTTTCATTTCTCATGCATATGTCACGTGGTAAAGACTATAAATTTTTTACAATTATTCGACCCGTCACACTCAACGAAACGATGAAATGGTATGCAGACAGATAAAATGCCGTTTTCCAATTGTGCGTACTCGTTGTATAGTATGGTTTTGTTCGTGTATATATTTGTAACCAATAATGTTTGTATATTCTGTAGTTTAAGATGGTTATTGTACTAAAAACATGATTTCTTTCATTTAATAAATTGATGAAAATAGTCTTCTTTCCCCAAAAAAGATTGAAAAAAAAAAAACACTATTTCGTTTATGATGTGACATTCGTTGGGCTGACTGCTCGATAAATCCTCCGTATTCAGGTCCATGACACGGGGTTCTTCAAAACGAAAAGATTGTATAACACGTCAAATCCTCATCGGACCTTAAAGGAGAAAGAATAATGTTCATACTGAATCTTTTTTAATAAAAACATATACAGAATATACATATAGTAAGATATTACAATGTGAAGATATCTTTGAACCGCTCAGAGAAGTTCATTTAAGAGGTAATTCTGAATAACATTTGAATTTATAAAAAAACATGCAAAGATTGCTATAAAAAAATTCAATGAATCAAAACAGGATATAACTAGACTAATCTATAATTGCGATTACCTAAATGATGTATTTGACGAGGTGAATTACTACAACCCTCCATATGTATTATGATGAAATAATCCTCTTTCTAACAGTTCGTGAGTAATTGACTAAAAAAAAAAAAATTATAGGCACTTACATTTCTACGGCAGTCCCTTGCGTCGGATCGTAAGGAATGTCATTGCAAATATCATCAACGGTTTGCGTTGGAAATAATCCATCCCGGTCAGCAGCATTAAAAAAATTAATTGTAGACAATGCTACAACGTCATCTTGATATAAATCCGGTAACTATAAATTTCTTGACTCATGACTGAGGGAGTGTTTATTCACTGGTGAAAATAGACTCCCAGCTGAAAATATTTCCTTTTATATGCATAATCACAAGGACCGCCCCAAAAGACAGAGCGACTCGTAATGATTGGCTGTCAGTGTAACTGGGCGGTTCTAAATTGTGTACCAATCGTAACACCTATACTATGGGCCCAAGCTTTAGACGACTAATGGTGTCTTTATATTCTCTGTAGATTTAATGCTCACATCGTGTATGACCCCTGCAGTCTCTACCACGACAATATTTGCATTTGCGTCCATATTGCAATATTGATCCATCACAATATTATTTTATTATTTTGCGGCCATACTAATTGAGTCTCAATTTTTCGGATGCATGTCGTTATAGGAATATCTTCATCAGAGTCGCTCCGCTCAGCTCAGCTCAGTACCGCAAGAAACAAAATTAGCGCAGCTACTCTTCATAATCCTGACGAAACAGCACAGTAACACAAAGATAATTAGAAAATAAGAAATCTAGAAGACTTCAAGCAGAATGTGCATTATCATATTTTGCGGCCATACTAATATCAGCTTTCCCAAGATTCCTGACGTGTGTGTGTGTGTGTGTGTGTGTGTGTGTGTGTGTTTATACATTTTATTTTATTTTTTTGATCATATATACACTGCGTTCGCACAATTAAGCAGATTACATTTTCTCCAACGTTTTCAAAAGTTTTTCTCCGATTTCAATGAAATTTGTAGCAAATAATCACTATATATAGCAGCATTGATGGTATTTATTTCGATAAAATTTTTTGATAATTAAAATAATTCTCATTTTATTGAAAAATGTAAAATATTGTGTTCCGAATTATTAAGCAAGTATTCTATTTACAGATCTAAATGGTGAAAATGGGTAAGGAGGATTTAACACTAACTGAGAAAAGAAAAATAGTCAAGTTACTCGCTGAAAATATAAAATCTATTGAAATTGCGAAGCAGTTTGGCAGAGCTTATCGAACTGTAAACAAGTTTGTAGCGGAGGGGTACCAAACTGAGGCAGCGAAGTGATGAAGGAGCTATAAGAAGTGACAAGGCGGCAGATATCTGTAATCAAGCGCAAACTGCAAAGCATCCATTGTCCTCAAGTAAAAAGGTTTTTGAGCAGGCTGGCATACATAATGTACCAAGAACATCTCGATGTGGAACCCTCCAAACAATTGGCAAGACGTGTAAACCTGCGATTCAGTCACCATTAACACCCAGGTACAAAAAGCAGCGTGTTGAATGGGCGCGTCAGTACGTGAACACAGATTTTAATACTGTATTGTTAACCGATGAATGAAGAGCAACCCTTGAGGGATCTGATGGTTCGTCAAGAAGATGGATTGCTAAGGGTCAATCTCTACCATGGAATGAGGTTTTCTTTTAGAAAGTTTGTGTAAGACTGGGCATTCATTTTTACACCATCAGGCACTCTGTATGGGACAGCTACTTCATTGCCTATCAATCATGCCCAAAACGTGACACTACCTCCACCTTGTTAGGGTCTTAATCTCGATGGTAGATATTGGCTCTCAGCAATCCATCTTCTTGACCAAACATCAAGTCCCTCAAGGGTTGCTCTTCATTCATCGGTGAACAATACAGTATTAAAATCTGTTTTCACGTACTGACGCGCCCATTCAACACGCTGCTTTTTGTACCTGGGTGTTAATGGTGACTGAATCGTAGGTTTACACGTCTTGCCAATTGTTTGGAGGATTCCACATCGAGATGTTCTTGGTACATTATATATGCCAGCCTGCTCAAAAATCTTTTGACTTGAGGATAATGGATGCTTTGCAGTTTGCGCTTGATTACAGATATCTGCCGCCTTGTCACTTTTCTTATAGCTCCTTCATCACTTCGCTGGCTCAGTTTGGTACCCTCCGCTACAAACTTGTTTACAGTTCGATAAGCTCTGCCAAACTGCTTCGCAATTTCAATAGATTTTATATTTTCAGTGAGTAACTTGACTATTTTTCTTTTCTCAGTTAATGTTAAATCCTCCTCCTCTACCCATTTTCACCATTTAGATCCATAAATGGAATACTTGCTTAATAATTCGGAACACAATATTTTACATACTTTTCAATAAAATGAGTTATTTTAATTATCAAAATATTTTATCGAAAGAATACCATCAATGCTGCTATATATAGTGATTATTTGCTACAAATTTCATTGAAATCGGGGGAAAACTTGAAAACATTGGAGAAAATGTAATCTGCTTAAGTGCGAACGCAGTATTCCTCGTTCATATTTCTTATACTATTTTTATATTTTGATAATTCCATCGTATGTATAGGAGTGTATATTTATCTTTTATATATTTCAAATAATTAATAAACAGAATGATGTAATTGTGTTTTATTTATTTCAGTTTAAATGTATTTCTTGTGTTTTGTTTTAGTAATTAATTCTCTAAGGAGAAAGTTCATTTGCTTTTAAAAACGCAAACTCGTGTGAATTAAAATAAATGGTGGTATCTAGCAACTCACCCAAATAATGTATACCTGAACAATTAAAAGAGTGGTATCTGGCAACTCAACCTTCCTCTATATAAGACCTGCTTGGCTTCGGGACCATAATGATGCGAACTTCGGCGGAATAAAGAACTCCCTCTCCTTCCTTCTTAGGTTAAGACTTAGGTTAGGTTTCCCTTTGGGGGAGTGAGGACATCCCACCTTCTCCGTCTCCTTTCTCTTAGGTTAAGGCAACCCCTTTGGGGGGGAGGTCATCCTCCCTTCTCCACCCTTCATTGCATACCCCCACCCCATTTTGCAACATTGATCAACATTGCAATTGCATTGCAACATTCTTGCACTCGTCCATACTACTACATTAATATTAAATGGATGATCACAGTTAACAATGGTTAAGTATATAGCTGGTAATTCTGGATTGGTCACAGTCCTATGAGACACCCCCCTATACTTGTCAACCCTTTGTCTCAATAACTAGACCCATAAAAACAAGTCCAATGGGGACAGGTCAAGTGAACGAGGTGGCTAAGCAATTGGTCCACCTCTACCGATACACACTGCTTTTTTTTTCATGCAGAAAGGATGGGCCAGGGGTGAACACCCGCAAAAATGCTAGCCCCTATAGAGGAAGATTAGAGCCAAAATCAAGGTTAAGGGTTTTCGAGATGCCTGGACACTGCGTTTGAAAGAGTGGGTCATAGACAGGGGGAAAGATAGATGGATTGAGGAAGAATATTGCAGAGTTGACCGGTTGAGTAGATGGAAGACCAAGAATATCGATTAACTCTTGCACGAGAGTTGGACAGAAAAAGAATGAGAATATATCGAAAGTCTGGTGCTGCGTTCTCTCCTTATTAGAGAAGGAAGCATGCACTTGAAGTGTTCAGAGGAGCAATGTCCGTTATAATAGCGATAGCAAAGAGTGAGGCAACATTGCGGCGGAGAGAGAGAGAGAGAGGTCGAAGACAGTCATTATGAGACGAAAAGCCTGATTCCATCCACTCAAGTAGAGTTGTGTCGGTTGAGCCACCCGACACACGAGAAGCGTACTGCATACAGGAGCGGACAAGACCCATGTACCAGATAAAAGAAAGACGAAAGTTCGCCCAGCATGGTGTAAGCACAGCACAGAAGCAGTGTTTCTGAGAACAGGAGGGTGAACATTAGGAACGTACGCCTCCCTACAGTTGAGTTCAAATAGGGCAGACTAAGCATCGCTGAAAGATATTCTAATTTCAGACATAATAGAGTCAAATGGAGATGATGATGATGGAGGACCACCACCAAAATCGCCCAGGGTTGAGTTGGAGGTGGAAGTTTGAGCGAAGAGTTCAGCTTTATCGGGAGAAGAGACGGCAACTGAGCCGAAAGAATGGAAGAGAGGAGGGGGAAAAGTAAAGTTGTTGGAGAGGTTCTTGGCTAGGTGCCAGGAAGAGCGAGAATTAGAATTAGATAGGTTTTCACATTTTCGTGATGAAGGAATTTTTGGAGTCGAAGTACAGATTTCAACCAATTCCAGGCAGAAATATAAGCTAAGCGAGAGACAGGAGTTGGATGGCGACGGTACCTTCTGAAAGCTTCTCTGTTGCGGATAGCATTAAAACAAGCAAAGTTAAATCAAGGGTTTTTTTTTTGCATTAGAAGTAGGAAAATAATATGGAATGTACGTCTTCACGCAAGAGAGAATCACTTCCGTGATTGCCTCAGCGGACTCGGAGGCCCTGGCCACGGAAGCAATAATCATTCCATGAGAAATCAGAGAAGTACTGCCTAAGGGGCTCCTAATCAGCGGCGAGTGCCAAAAGCGTCTCCTCTTTGGAGGATCCAAAAACCAAATTGGAGCGATAAAACAGGAAACTGATACAAGATTGTGGTCGGAGGAGCCCAACGGATAAATTTTTTTGACAGAGTAAGGAGGAGTGGTGAAAAATAAATTAAAAATGTTGGGCCTATCTCCAAGGTGATCGGGGTAAGACTAGGGTGCTGTACAACCTGCTCTAGATCATGCGGGATAGAGAAGTTGTAAGCTAGTTCATCAGCAATGTTAGTGAAATGGGAGGAAAGCAGGGTTGGCACCAAAGTGGGTAACCCACTTTTGCCCACCTGTTTTTTTCCATATACACACAATATTTTTGCCAAAATTAAAAGCTCTTCACTGAAAGATAAAGATATATATATATATATATATATATATATATATATATATATATATATATATATATATAAACAAATTCACGTTCGACAAACACGTTGGAAGAGGGTTTACTTTTATTTATATATATATATATATATATATATATATATATATATATAATATATATAAACGTAAAGAACGACGCTTGTATAGAAGAACGTTCCGCGCAAGATGAGGAGGGAGAATGAACAAATGAAAAAAATGAGGTAACCACCCGGGATCTTCCGATTGCCGGTCAGATATAATAACCACTACACCATGGGCCTCAATCAATCAGAAGTCGTAATTCTCCAACATACGAGCAGAAACCAATGCCCTGAGGGGGCACCTCCCGCACATATACATTTTAACTGCAAACAACACAGTATAATTAATGTAAAGAACGAAGCTTGTATAGAAGAACGTACCGCGCAAAATGAGGGAGAACAAACAAATGAAAAAATGAGGTAACCCTCCTCATCTTGCGCGGAACGTTCTTCTATACAAGCGTCGTTCTTTACGTTAATTATACTGTGTGTTGTTTGCAGTTAAAATGTATGTGCGGCATGCGTGGGGTGGCCCCTCAGGGCATTGGTTTCTGCTCGTATGTAGGAGAATTACGACTTCTGATTGATTGAGGCCCATGGTATAGTGGTTATCATATCTGACCAGCAATGGGAAGATCCCAGGTTCGATTCCCGGGTGGTTACCTCATTTTTTCATTTGTTCGTTCTCCCTCCTCATCTTGTGCGGAACGTTCTTCACGTTAATTATACTGTGTTGTTTGCAGTTAAAATATATTATATATATATATATATATATATATATATATATATATATATATATATATATATATATAAAGTAAACCCTCTCCCAACGTCCAACGTGAATTTGCTTATATACAGGGAAGAATAAATGCGAACAATCACTTGCCGAAAGCGGAAAATTTGATTATACACGGTCCGCCAAACACGCTCTAATACAGTAGTACTGTACGTGTGCCAATGGGCACTCTAGTGCTTTCTCCTACACTCTCCATCACTCACGCATCTCCCTCCTTCTCGCGTCACCCCTCGCATCACCCTTTGTCTCAGTCCCGCTAATGCGTTAAGTTCAGTGAAGTTGTGTTGGATTGTTTTTGTTGTATTTTGCAGTTGTTTTGCCATTACCCTTAGACAGCAGTATGGCACCAAAACGTAAAGCATCCGCGAGTGATAATGAAGAGAAGAAAAGTTGTAAGGTTGTGACATTAGCCGAAAAAAATAAAGATTATAGATAAGTTGCGTGGTGGTATGAGCATAACACCACTTGGCCGCGAGTATGACATGAATGAGTCTACCATACGCACCATCCGAAAGAGTGAAGAAAAGATACGTGCTATTTTCATTTAATATATTTTCATTTATCATATGTAAATATCATTATGTTCATGATTTTATTATGTTCTTATTTCATATACAATATTGGCAGGGGGAAATTCATATATGCGTGAATAAAAAATCTACGTATCTAAATATTGATGGGAGACTACGCGGCCGCGTTCAGCTATCCCCATTTATCCCAAAAGGTATTAAGTTTGTCCAACGCGGATTTACCTAACGCGCCGTTCTCGAGGAACCTAACCCCCTCATTGGACGAGGGTTTATAATGACCAGTATTGGGTTATCATCGCGTATTTTGGTGCATTTTGGGGTATTATTTCTGGGGTTTAATGTTACGAAATTTAACTACTGGTATAGAAATCAGAAGTGTGAAATTTACAACAAAGTTGACTTTTAGTTGAGTACAGTATAAGCTGTGTTTAAGAAAAGAAATACTTGTACGTTTTCTGCTCAATAATTCTGTACTTTGATTTAACCTCATCGAAGTTTCTGACCTTTTCTTAGTTTGAATGTACTATATTAGCCTACTTCATGCATATTGGTAATTTTTAAAACACTTTTATACAGTACTATGTGCTCGAGTGTTTTTTTTATCCTTTAAAAATCCTTTTTCATGCTATACATCAGTGAAGTTTGTTTAATTTCAAGCTAAATTTATCATGATTAATAATTAAATAATAACAAGGTAGTATTTCAGTGAACAGAAGATTTTAATTTTGGCAGAAATATTATGATAAAAATAATATATACAATAGCTCGTTAACCTCGTTGCTGTTCCTTGGGTTGGTCTCTCTTCACACGACGGTCAAGCTGGTGGCCGCGCCTCTAGGTCTGGCTTGGTGGAGGTGTGTGTGTTGTTTGCGCTCTCCATCGTACATAGCCAGGTACACCCGGCTCATCTGGTACCGTTCTGAGCCAGGCATCTAGTCTTCTCTTGAAGACTTCAACTTTGACCTCTGTAACGTTTCTGAGGTCCTTTGGAAGCTGGTTAAAAAGTCTTGGCGCCCTGACAACCAAGCTATTTTCCTTCAGTATTGAGGTGGTCCTTTGTCGGGCCTTTAATTTGGGAACATATACATTCTGCCTTTCCTATTTTCCATTGTTGTTTGAATGGTAAATGGGTTTAGTTTTAGGTTTGGTGCCAGTTTTTCGATCATTTTCCATATGTAGATTGTGATGTACCTCCTCCTCTTTCCAGGGAGTACAGATTTAGTTTACGTAGTCTTTCCCAGTAGTTGAGTTCTTTGCAGCCATCAATCTTGGCTGTAAAATGTGCGCGTTTCTTCTAGATTATTAGTTTCTTCCTTTTTATATGGGGACGTCAAAACTGAGCAGTATTCAAGTTTTGGTATAAACTGTTTTTAGCAGGGAAATCATTACTGTCCTGTCCCTTCTTTTGAACGTTCTTACTACTTGTCCCGAAACTCTTTTTGCTTTATTTATCGCTATCTGATTTCGTTTCGAATTCCGCATCATCAGTCATTATTACCCCCAGATCGATCGCTTTCGTGCTTCTCTGAATTTCCTGTCTATCTGGAGCATAATATGTAGTCTGTTTAAGTTCCTCTTTTCTACCATATCTCAAGAGCTGACATTTCACGGTGTTAAATGTCATGTTGTTGGTCTTCTAACCATTTGTATATTTTGTTCGTGTCCCTCTGCAAGGCCTCCACTTCATTTATACATCGCTGATTTTTCTGCTGATCTTTGTATCGTCTGCGAAGGATGTTACTATACTGTTGCTGTTTACTCCGTTGTCTATGTCTGTTAGCATGATAACGAACAGGAGTGGGGCCAGTACTGTACCTTGTGGTACTGAGTTGCGTACTTCCGATTCTGATGGATATATACCTTGAATTTTGACAACCTGTAGACGTTCTCTGAGGAAGTTTTAGATCCATTTTCCCATTTCGCCTGTTATTCCCATATAGTTCATTTTGCGCGCTATTATACTGTGATCACATTTGACGAAAGTTTTAGCAAAATCCATATATATGACATCGTAGTTGTCATTGCCTTCCAGTGAATCCAGGATATTGTTGTAGTGTTCTATTAGTTGTGATAGGCATGATCTACCTGATCGGAATCCATGCTGATTTTCGTTGAAGCTTTTCAGTGTCTCCAAGAAATCAAATTTTCTCTCTAACTATTCTTTCAAATACTTTGGTAAGGTGGAATGTCATTGACACTGGTCTATAGTTCTTTGCATGAGATCTGTCCCCTCCTTTATATATAGGGACAATGTTTGCTCTTTTCAAGATGCTCGGCATTTCCCGTGTCTAGGGATTTTCTCCATATCCAGTACAAAGGTGTAGTCTAATGCATTCCAATTGTCCGGACCTGCAGTTGAATGCGGTTTCATTTGTCCTATAGCTCTCGCTACATCATCTGGGGTAAAATCAAAGTCTGTTATACACTCTCCTTGCAATTTCTCTTCAAAGAATGCATCTACGTCAGGTATCGCTGTGTCACTTTTTGGGGTACTAAAAACTGATTCATACTGGGCTCTCAATGTTTCAGATATTTCTTTTGGAACGTCAGTTAGTTTATTATCTCTCTTCCCTAAGGGCCCAATAGCGGCGCGCGTTTTTGCTTTCCTTTTCGCGTAGCTATAGAAGTATTTTGGATTTTCCTTTATTGCTTCTACCGCCTTTTCCTCTTCCCTCTCTGTATGGTCCTTAATCAGGACTTGTATTTCCCTATCGATACCCTCCAGTTTTTCTTGTATTACTTTCCTGGCATTATCTCCGCAGTTGGCTAACTTAACCTCCACTCACTCTCTTTTGCGGAATATTCTTCTTTTGCTTCTCTAGCCAGCTCCTCTTCCCTTTTGGCTGTGATTTCGGATATATTTTTCTAAAATTCTCAGCGTTTTTTCTCCCAAGGTTGTTAGCATTTCTTCAGTTGTTTTATTCTCTAAAACTGTTCTCCACTCTATTGATAATAATTGATACCATTAATAATATATACAATACCAGACCTTTCAAAGGTTCCGCGCGATAATTCCTCATGTCAAGCTTGTCGCCCCTCCTCAAGAGTTGGCCTAAGTAGCGAGTTGGTTTCTTGTACTCTCCACATCACATAGCCGCCAGGTACGCCCGGCTCAGCAAGGATTGTTCTGAGCCAGGCGTCTAATCTTCTTTTGAAGATGTCCACTGCAACATCACTCGTGTTCCTTAGGTCTTTGGGCAGCTGATTAAACACGACACAGTCTTCCTCTTCTACTTTCCACCGTTGTTTGGGGAGTTACAGGGTTCAGAGTAAGATTAGGGACTAGTTTCTCCATTATTTTCCAAGTGTAAATAATGGTCCGTCTCTCTTCTCCTTTCCAGTGAATATAGGTTTAGTTCGCGTAACCTTTCCCAGTAATTTAGTTCTTTGCACCCCTTGATCTTGGCTGTGAAGCTTCTCTGAATCCCTTCCAGCTGTCTAATGTCTTCTTTTTATATGGGCATGTTAGTACCGAGCAGTACTCCAATTTGGGTATAATCAGTGTTCTCATTAGAGGAAGCATTACATTCCTATCCCTTCGTTTAAAGGTTATTCTCTTTGCTCTGTTTACTGCTATCTTATTTTGAGTTTCAAATTTCGTATCATCAGTCATTACAACCCCTAAATCTTTTGCTCTAGAATTTCTCTGAATTTCCTGTCCATTTGGGGTATAATAATCCATGAATTTTAGGTCTTCTCTTTTTCCGTACCGTAACAGCTGAAATTTCTCAGTGTTAAACTTCATATTGTTGTCTTCCGTCCATTTGTAGATTCTGTTCATGTCGGTTTGTAGAGATCCTATATCTTCTGGGTTTCTTATTTTTCTACTGATCTTTGTGTCATCAGCAAAGGATGTTACTCTGCTGTCTCTGGTAACGTCCTCAGCTATGTCAGTTAGCATGATTAGGAAGAGTAGAGGAGCTAATACTGTTCCGTATGGTACTGAGCTGAGGACCTCTGATTCTGAAGATAGGTACTCCTTGTACTGTAACGACTTGCCGCCGCTCACTAAGGAAATTATATATCCATTTCCCTATTTTTCCTGTTCCAGTTCATGTATTATGATTCCATGGTCACACTTGTCGAACGCTTTGGCAAAGTCTGTGTATATTACATCATAGTTTTCATTACTTTCAAGTGCATCAATATTGTTGTTGTAGTGTTCTATTAGTTGTGATAGGCATGATCTGCCTGACCGAAACCCATGTTGGTTATCATTGAATTTTTTCAGTTTCCAAAAAGTCGTAGATTTTCTGTAACTATTCTTTCAAATATTTTGGCGAGATGAGATGGAAGCGACACGCCTATAGTTTTTGGCCTCGGATCGATGATCTCCTTTATATATATTGGGACTATGTTGGCGCTTGGCAATCTTCAGGATGCCCGGTATTTCTTCCGTGTCTAGTGATCGTCTCCATATACAATATAGGGGCTCAGCGATTGCATTCTCGCAGTTTTTGATCAGTGTGGCATTTCATTTATCCGGTCCTGCTGCGGAGTGTTTTTAGTTTCCCTCTAGCTTGTGTAATATCATCTGTCATAAAGTCGAAGTCCGTTATACAGTACTTTCCCCTTGTAGTTGTTCTTCAAAGAACGTGTTTCTATCGCATATCAGTTTGTCAGTTTGTCAGTTTTTGGGATACTGAAAAGGTCCGATAGTCGCATGGTTTTTTGACTTTCTTTTTGCAATATTACCAAAATTACCAAATTACCATATACCAATAAAATACCGGACCATTTGATAGGCAATGGGAAAAGGCAGTTGCTTTTGTGTGTGTGTGTGTGTGTGTGTGTGTGTGTGTGTGTGTGTTAGTTTATGGGTTGGGGCCACAGAGCTAAGGTAAGATTAAGATACGAGGAGTGATAATAAAGAATACTGTACACTACTACCCTTTGCCTAAAACCATGACTAATAATAAGTGCTTTAACTTCCATCTTATTAGATGCATAACCATCGTACATAATTATAATTTAGCTTGTACCAAAAATAGGTCGTTTAATTATTTAATAAAATTTTGAAAAAACTGTTTTCGCAATTTTTTCTTAAGAAAAAAAAGGGGGGGGGGGGGGGGTGTTACTGCCAACACTGGATAAAAGCCAAAGATGGTGAACAATGACATCTCCAAAAATGGAGATTCCGACGAAAGGACAGTGGGATGGAAAGTATTCCACTTTGGAAGCGAGGTAGTCAAAGAATTTAAGATGGTCAGTAGAATTTGGAGAAAAGTAGAGAGCGCAGATGTATTTAGTGTGAGACTGGCAAGTAAGCCGTAGCCAGGTGTAGAATTCGGATGATTGAAGTTCAGGAATACGAAAGCAAGTTAGATCGTTGCATGCATATATGCAACATCCACTTTTGAAATTAAATTGAGTGTAGAGAAAATAGAAGGGTCCAGAAAAGGGGTTGCTGTCAGTCGTTCCAAACACCTGGGTTTCAGTTAGGAAGAGGTGAGGTTCAGAGAAGAGGTGGTGTTCAACAGATTAGAAATTTGAGGAAAGACCACAAATGTTGCAGAAGTTTATGAAGAGTGAATCAGGCAGTTTCGAATGGGCAGTACCAAAACCAGCCACGCTGCATTCCCGGTATCGGCAGCGGGGGAGCCAAAAGTGGAGACATTTATGGTCCCCTTCCCAGGAGACTGAACAGGGTTGGCACCCAAAAACCACTGGAATTTTCATGAGTTTTTGGATTTTTGTTCAGAGATGTTTATTTTAAAATAATTGAAATTTTTCTGATTGCTACATTGTTCAATTGTAGCTAATTAGAATGATTCAATGGCATGTTGAATTATTTCAAGTAAGCTGACTTTAAAACAATTCTTAAATTATGCAATGTGTAAATAAAGATTATGAAAAATTGAAAAGTTATTAAAAAGGATTTGCACCCATTGTGAACACTATGGGCAATTACTGGATCATTTGACACATTGCTCCAACCATCTTGAATTAAAGTTACAGTAGAATTGACTAAGTCTTTTTTCATTGAATCCAGTACCTACTTCATTATTCACTTTGATTAGAGTCATCAGATAATTTTTTTCTGCTTGGAGGACAACAGCCTGGTCTTAAATTTTGGACCCATTTAATAAATTCTTTATTCTCTACAACTACAAATGGAATATTTGCCGAAAAGAAAAATCTGGCCATTTGCAAATCTAATTCTTTTTGATCTACAGTTGTTCTAACCACATATGGCATTATCTGACCTTGCGTTTTCTTGGCTTGAGTGGAATGAAAAAATGGTATGGAAGATTCAGAAGCGGTCGAAGTAAATGAAATCTCACTACTGTGAATTGTAGTCATCATGAAACAGGCTTGCTTGAAGGAGGTCTACTTTCAAAACTGCAGTGTCTGTGTAGGAGGAAGAGTTGCTGATGTAGCTGTATTTGTAAGCTCATCCACTTCATCATCACGAGCCTGTACCCATATTTTATTGCATCGATCTAAATGATGTTTCATTGGTTCTATTTTTTTCAAAAATACACATCTGCAGTATTTGCACCGAACTCTATTTGGTTGGTCACTCAACATTTCTACTTCATCCTATTCAGCAGCTTTAAGTCTGCCACCAGTATGTGCGGGTCTAACTTTCTCTAGATGATGTTTTACTCTTTCAATTTTTCGAGTGATACTTTCTTTGCAATAATTGCATAGTACTCTAGTAGGCTGATCACTTAATAAAGTCACCTCGTCCCATTCGCTAGCTTTAGATCTTCCACCTCTATAACTCTTTGGCATCTTAAAAATTAAAATTTGAGTTAAGTCTAAATAAAGCTGAAATCTGTTGTCAAGAAATAAAGGAAAGATCTAAAATTAAAATGGAGAAAATTCTAATATGTCATTATCATCTCTCATATCTTTATTTCACAGAAAGTTCAGATGTCTTCTTAATATATATTGTAGATTAGATAAATAAAATAATAAAATAAGATATATTAGGCACTACATAATTATCGACCCTTTCTAAAAAAAATTCAACCCATCAAAAAACCCAGCAAAAACCCAGTTGGGTTGTTTTTTTTGTGAAAAACCTGAGTTTTTGCCAACCCTGAGACTGAGGCTCTTGAAGTCGATGCCACTTTGTTTTTTTTTATTCTGAAAAGTGTGTGTAGTGTGTAAGATCCACGTATATGTAATGAGGAATATGGAGAGAATCGTGCGTTTTGAGAGATGCTGGACTGCTCACGGGGTAGATGAGACAAGGAAAAAAGATCAGTTAAAGAAGACAGTGACAGAAGAAACGCGTTACAATCTCCTCCTAGAAACCGGAAGACTCCATTCAAGAACTGTCGCACATTCAAAGGATAGTGGCAGGGAAGCACCGTTTTGCTGAAACAATGCGCTTGCTGTCTGAAAGATTAAGTGTTTTAGTTCAGGAATAAATAAATTCTGAAACACTGCAAGGAACAACAACGTGACTGTTGTTTGTTCAAAAAGAAAGGACCAATGATGCACGACTTTCTGAAGGCGCACCAAACATGAATTGTGGTTAGTTCTTTCATGTTGCCAGACTTCATGAGGTTTCTTTGTCCCCCCAAATCTGGCAATTGTGACGGACGAAATTTTGACCAGGAGCACAAATGCAATTCAGAAATCACTCAGGAGCAACTGGAGAATCTTTTAGGTCTTTAGAAAATCAGATTTAATGAGTCTCAAGAAAGATTGTGGTAATGTTGAAGCTTAGAAATTAGTGTGTAATGTAGTGTGTTAAAAACTATAATTATTATGCTTTCATATGCCGTTACAGTTTGTGTCTATCATGTGTACATCAAAAGTTATTGAAGTTTAAATCTAGAAGGGACTTTGTAATCACCTTATGTACGCTATGAGTTGCTGTAATTTCTGAGCAATGGTATAAAAATATTAGAGAGGAGAGAGAGACGAGAGGAGAGAGAGAGAGAGAGAGAGAGAGAGACTCAAAGCTCTTCCAATCCATTCTGAGTGGTTCCTGTATTAAACTAGTTCATTTTTTCTTTCACCTATTCAAGCAGTAGTAGAAAACTGGATAGAATAGTATAGGGCTTTTCCCCACAGAGGCAGGTACGGAAAAAGGTTGAAAAAAAAAAACCAATCAATAAATCAAAACTTTCTGGAACAGATAACTTCAGAAAAAAGGCTAGTACAAAAAACTTCAAATCAAGATGTAACAATAATTAAGGAAGGGGGGGAAAAGCTAGCACCGGACACAGAACCCTCGCTTAAATTCACACTCGGAGCCTAGTTCATTGGCACTAATGTCAGTTAATTACTGTCGTTCGATATTACAACAGATCGTGCTCGATACACGTGACAGAACTAATACAAAATGCCCCCGAAACCATTCTGGCCAACTTTTGAGTATTTGTACTTGTTCACCATTTGAATTGCCACCTACACTGGTATTTCAATATCGTAAATTTCCTTCATAATTTGACACTGATAGAGCGAAAGCATGCAATATTTTGTGGACGACAGGAACGGCTAAAAATGTAACAACTACTATTCAAAAAGGTAATTGCTTCAAATTAAATACAGAGAATTTATGCTAGAATCAATGTTTCATGCACTATCATACATCTATGTAATATATATATATATATATATATATATATATATATTATTATATAATATATATATATATATATAAGCAAAACCACGGGGAAAAGGAAAAAGAAACACGAAAGCGCTCGGATCTCGTGTTTTTTTCCTTTTCCTGTGGTTGTTTGCTTATTAATAAGATCACGTGTTATTCTGTGATTTTACTGCATATATATGTAATATATACACACACAGTGTGTATATATACACATATGCTTGGTTTAGCCTACTTAATATTAAAACTGCACTCGCTTGCATACTACCGTAAAAAACACTTGGGGAAAGCTTTACTGCAATCATTACATTAACAAACTAGTTCCAGTGAAGTACCACAGCCAAGTGTTTGTATCAGGCTATTTTTGTTAAATCCACTTATGTACACATTAACACTCACTCATCGATACCTTAGGCATGTACGTAAATCTAAAAGTACACACACACACACACTAATAGAGCCCATTAAACCTATACGTAATACATAAACACACAGGAGGCTACTGGTCATAAATTAGCGGGGAAATGATTAGTTTAAATGGATCCACTTAGAATCACTTGACGTTCATGACGAAGACAATTCCAGCAACAGAACAAGTCACGAAACCGAGGGAGATATCACAAAAACAATTTAGTTAAAGTACACTGGACAGGCGTTGCTTACATACATACATACATACATACGTGTGTGTGTGTGTGTGTGTGTGTGGAGAGAGAGTTGGGGGTGGAAAAAAGGTAAAGTCTAACGCTAAAAAAAGCCAAACCCTTTACTGCAGTGCTCATTTTACGATTCTGCTATGGCTACCGCCAGACGTATTACTCAACAGAAGACCGAAACACAAGAAAGTGGGGGGTGGGGCGTAACATTAAATAATAGCAATAACCAAATGGAGAGCAATTTACTGTTGCATGCCCAGAATTATGTTATAAACAAACTATAAAACGCGCGAAATCTAAACAAATTACACTCGTACAGCCACAAGCAAAACAACAACAGAATTCAGCAAGCGATAATATACCGACTGAATATAAGCAAGTGTACTATCCTAAAAATAAAACCAATAAAATACATATTAGTGGACACTTAAAAGTTTTTCGAACACTTGCAAATGCGGTTATCAAACAACCAAACTATCCAAAACGAACATTTAAAATCCGTATAAACGAGGACTAAGAAAAACAAAGTAGGGTAGGGTAGCAACGTCACTTACCTGTCTTCAATATGCCATAGATTGCCGGAACACTCTCTCTCAAGAACAATCATAATCTAAGATCTGCGGACATGAAAATAAAGTAATTAGAAGGTGTTACAAATTAAGATTAGTAAGGAAATTAATTTTATATATAAACAGTTTGCTTTCATAACCTTAAATACTAATATAATATATATATATATATATATAATATATATATATATATATATATATATATATATATATAAAATTTGTGACCTATATATAGTCTCGAATTTTGTATTTACTTCAGTGTTCCTGAGGATGTCATTAGACGAAAGCGCTTGAGCACCATTCTGTGTTTCCTTTCCTCGTGGTTCTTTTCATTATATATGATAAATTTCACAATTAAACACGTGAAACAAATGAATGATGCAAAACCCACAAGGAAAAGAAGATATATTCCAGGGCCTTTTGTGTATTCAGAAGTACACCTCGTCAGGGAATGAAGGGAGGCGGCGAGATGACAAAAATATATACAACGGGACAGAAAAAACAGATTAGTACATGATTAACAAGAATTGATTAGACGCAAAAGGTATTTAAACGGGATATTGCCAATTTCATACATTCCCGCACTGTTATTGAAATTATTTTAAAATGGATAAATGCACTTTCTAGAATATTCCTTTAAATTATATCTGTTTTTAACGAGCGCTTTAGAACTATCCCACTTGATACTATAATTAGCTACATCTATAAGGGGTTCCAAAAACCTTAGCCCCCCCATTTGCAGCTTACATGTTTACTTATATCGAAATAGTTTTTAGTGGTTATAAAAATACATAAAATTCTTTATTTATTGCAGGTATTAAAATTACTCTAACTGATAAAGTGATAATATAATGGCTTCTCAATTAATTGGTGATTCGGAGAGGCAACGTGTGATAGATCGCATACGAGCAATAACATTTCGGGAAGCTCGTGATGCTGGAGCCACCTTTATAACACGTTCATGGGTTGCCAAAAAGTTGCGAAGAAGTGAGGACTTCGTCAAAAGAAATTGGAATAAAACTTTGGATGAATGTGAAATGGATACAACCAAATCTGGCCGCCCAAATTTGCCACTCTCTCAGGAAACAAAGGACATCATTGAAAGCGGTACGCGTAAGCGGAAAAAACAGCTGTGCTAAACTTTCTAGAGAGATCGAAGTGTTGAGAGGAAAGATCGTTAGTGGTGAGATCATTCGACTGTACCGTCATAGGCAAGGTTTAAAGCCTTGGCATGAACCAAAGCCAAGAAAAACTCAACTTAACATCGATGACAGAATGTGGTTTGCCCATTATCTTGAAGATTGGGATGCGAATGATTTCATGCATTTAGCTGTCTCCGATGAATTTTTTGCTTACGTAACACGTCGGCCTAACTACCAAAATGATCGAGTGTGGGCCACACCACCAGATGAAATCGATGACAATGAACATTATCGCGAATTATTAAAAAGTCCAGACTGTGTGGTGTGTTTGTTTTGTTTACTGCAAAGAAGCTCATGTGGGGGGTGAAGCCAAATGGTCAGAGTTGGGATGGACAGTATTTTCGTGTGATATTATCTATCCCAGCCCAGCATGTCATGCCTTTTCTAAGAAACCCAAACAATGTTATGGATGTCGATCAGGTCACACTTCTGCACGATAAGGCCCCCTGCTTTAAGGCATTAGCCACTAAACAGTTGTTGCGGAACCATGAGATCGATTTCTTTGGAAATGAAGAATGGCCACGAAATTCTCCTGACCTGAACGTGTGAATACATTGGATCAGTTATAAAGGACAAGGTTGAATGTCTCTTGTTTCAAGAACCTGCAGCAAATCGATTTTCGAAGGATACAATGACGCAACACATTGAAACTGTTTTAGCAAATTTACATAACGATCAAGATCTATTCACGTCACTTTTGGCAAGCTACCCAAAGCGAATTCAGGCTGTCTTGGAAGCCAATGGCGGGAACACCAAGTTTTAATTGTTTCTCATTAAATGCAGGATTAAATTCTCTTTTGTAAGGTATGTTTAGTTTTACTGTACCTCTAATGGTTTAGGCCAGTACTTCTTAACCTGGGGGTAAATTTCTTGGTTGTAGGGGGTAAATTTTGGAACCGCGGGAAAGTATCACGCTTTTTGAGACGTAAGGTTAAATCAGACAAACAAAATATTGGAGTGTGACCTGCGCTGCGCGCTCTCTACTACTTCCCCGACATTGACGAGCTGGTTTGCAAAAAGCAATTTCAGCCATCACACTGATTATTACCTAATGATAATAAAGTTTGTCATCGAGTCTAGTTTGTTTACTTAACCGTCTTAACGCTTAACCTATTTAAGAGGGAGGGTAAATCTGGCTGGGTGAACTGGTCGAAAGGGTAAATTACACGAAAAAGGTTCAGAACCGCTGGTTTAGGCCATGGGCGGGGGTGGGGGGGGTGGGGGGGGGGGCTGAGGTTTATTGGAGCCCCGTACATATGGTTACACAATGCACAATGCATTAGAATTATTTGCTGTTCTACACGCATGTTTATGCTGTTTTACCCGTTTGGCCTATATATACTGAGTTACATTGTGTACATCCGATACATACACACAACCAACCGCGTTATCCGGGCTATTCTTTATTAGGCGTGATTTAACAGTATTATACTTAAAGACTACGTTCATACCAATTGCTTTAAGTAAAGTCGGAAGATATTGAATATTTACATGGTAAGGTAAGGTAGGCTAAGGATATTTTTACGCTCAAATTCCTTCACAGTTACACTATTATAATCCCTATTCTTGGCTTTCCTAAGGCAGTTATCTAAAAATGAAATAGGATAAAATAATTTAGTACCAATATTCATGATTGCATAACTCGGAATCTAAAAATTCAGGACTGACAATTTCAATGCTCTAAGAAACAGAAAATACAAGATTTAATCGAGGAATAATAACCTTTGGTTAGCTTCCGCCCGAATTGTTCATTCTGACGAAGGTCAAGCTTTCACTCCACCTTAGACCGACAGTTTAACATGGAATCCGAACCACGCCCCACCAGCAGCCCGGCGTCTTAACCACTAGGCCACCCAGGGTACCCATTTATCTACCAACCACTTTCTTTATTGTGTGGAAGGATGAACAGCTGGGTTTTGCTACGCGCCAGCTGCTGTCACTGGGTCTCGAACCCGGGGCCGATGGATCCGTAGTCAGCGACGCGAACCACTACACCACCGAGGCGCATCTGATGGTCAGAATAAAAATACACACAAAAGTAGGCTTACGAAAAACTTCAAATTTCAACTGATTTAAGCATTTCCGAATTTTTAAATTCAGAAAAGATAGGCTTCCATTATTTTCTTTTACAACCGTGAACTTAATAGATGGGACTAAATTGTTGAGCCTACCAAGAAATAAGTCAACATCCAAATTGTTGGGCCAAAGGCATAAAATATATGTACGGGTGGGCGGAAAGTAGCTCCCTAATTTAAATTACATATAAATTATGTATAAATTGTGATTGTATTGTTATATTGTTATGGTGTATTCTCTAAAGTGGTACAATTGTAACGGTAATCTTTTTTTCTCTAAAGTGTTCTCTTTGTGTTCTCTAAAGTGGTACAATTGTAACGTTCATTTTTTTTTTTCATTTCAGATTGAAGGGTAACATGGCTGAGCGTTTAACACTGCAGGAGCGTGCCCAGTTGGCGGCACGGTACGAAGTTTGGCAATCTGTCGTTCGAGTTCAAAGATGGTGGCGGGCCATTCACGGACCACGTGCCAAGTGGACCCGAAAAACAATCAAGAACTGCCACTCGAAGCTCATGACCACGGGGTCTGTGGCAGATGTTCGAAGATGTGGTCGCCCTTCGACATCCAGGGCCCAGGAGACGGTGCAGGCAGTTCAGGAAATGTTCGCACGGAGTCCACGAAAGTCAACTCGCCAGGCAGCTCGGGAAAGTGGACTCTCCCGCTACTCTTGTTGTCCGTGAGTGGCTGGATGCCACTTCCCTGGGCGTTGGATGGGTCGTCGTGGTCCACATCAATGGCCAGCCAGGAGCCCCGACTTGACACCGTGCGACTTCTTTCTTTGGGGGTGGGTAAAGGAAGAAGTCTACCGCACCAAACCGAGGACATTGGAAGAACTGGAGGACCGAATTCGGGAAGTCATGTCCTCCATCCCGCCGGAGTTCCTGCTAAAGTCAGTGGACGCCATTCCTGGGCGGCTCCAGAAGCTGGTGGAAAGAGTTGGAGCCCACATTGAATTTTAGAGAAAACCTACCATGTATGCCTACCTTTTCATATTATTTCTTCTGAAATAAATGGATAATATACGTATTTTTTTACCAATCCAAAATAGGGAGCTACTTTCCGCCCACCCTGTATATACCTGTACCAAACAAGGTTAAAATTAACAATAGTAGGCAAAAATTCTACTTTCAAGAAATTCCATATATAAGTTAGCTAATACCGGTATCAATGTAGTCTAAGTATAATAATACTGTTAAATCAATAGCCCAGATAATGCGGTTGGTGGTTTATTCGATCGATCAGCTGTACACAATGTAACTCAGTACAGTAATATATAGGCCAAACGGGTAAAACGTTAGACATTAGGGTAAAACTGCATAAATGCGTGTAGAACAGCAAATAATTCTAATGCGTCGTTTAACCATATGTAGAGATGTAGTCATAGTATCAAGTGGGATGGTTCTAAAGCGCTTGTTAAAAACACACAACTGAAAGGAATATTCTAGAATGTGCATTTATCCATTTTAAAAATAATTTCAATGACAGTGCGGGAATGTATAAAATTGACAATATCCTGTTAAAATACTTTTTCTTCTAACTCTTGTTAATCATGTGCTAATATCTCTACTTTCTGTCCCGCTGTACATAGGTATATATTTTTGTCATCTCGCCTTCTCCCTTCATTCCCTGACGGTGTACTTCTGAATACACGAAAGGCCTTGGAATCATTTTCTTTTTCCTCGTGGTTGCATCATGATTTATATATACAGGGTGTACATAAAGTCAGGATCTATTTTTGTGAAGCACTTTAAAATTATATGGAATTCAATCATAAAATGATAAAGTGGTAACATTTATTAAATAATTAAGAGTAGGATTCGACGTGATGCCCATCAGTATCCCTGCACAGCTCAAATCGTTCCGCAGCATTTCTAAAACACATTCTGGAGCATTTGCGGTTATGTTATCTGCAGCAGTTCGTATACGTAAGTTTTCAAGACTCGTAATCTTCGTCTGATAGACGTGCGACTCGATAAAGCCCCATGCAAAGAAATCTAAAGGGGTTAAATCTGGTGATCTCGCTGGCCAAGGTCTGTTGCTTCCGCGTCCGATCCAGCGATTTGGAAAACGTCCATTAGATAATCCTGAACAATTTTGGCATAGTGACAAGGAGCACCATCATGTTGATAGACGACGGTACTAACAATCCTATCCCGTCGTCTATAAACATGATGGTGCTCCTTGTCACTATGCCAAAATTGTTCAGGGTTATCTAAATGGACGTTTTCCAAATCGCTGGATCGGACGCGGAAGCAACAGACCTGGCCAGCGAGATCACCAGATTTAACCCCTTTAGATTTCTTTGCATGGGGCTTTATCGAGTCGCACGTCTATCAGACGAAGATTACGAGTCTTGAAAACTTACGTATACGAACTGCTGCAGATAACATAACCCCGCAAATGCTCCAGAATGTGTTTAGAAATGCTGCGGAACGATTTGAGCTGTGCAGGGATACTGATGGGCGTCACGTCGAATCCTACTCTTAATTATTTAATAAATGTTACCACTTTATCATTTTATGATTGAATTCCATATAATTTCCAAGTGCTTCACAAAAATAGGTCCTGACTTTATGTATACCCTGTATTATATATATATATATATAATATATATATATTAATATATAAATACACACGGACCGTACATGGAACAGGAACTCTTCTGGGATAATTAAATCCACTATAGTCTGAATAAGCAATGGTAAATGACAAATACCATAGTTTTCTTTTTCATGATGCTAGCCCGACGTGGGCAACGGGTCACTCGCAAAGAGGTCCCATAAATATAGCTTCCTCACCAGCTATCTGGTGTATCATAAAAAACACAGGGTTAACCTTCTGCAAAAAGCCGATTTCGCCAAAAAGGCCGTAACATATATACTAACATCATAAATGGTGGTAAAGGAAAAGGATGATACAGACTCGAGCTTGAAAAGAAAACTGACCAAGCTATTAACATTTTAGGATCAAATGTAGAATTCGGACCCCAGCCTTCTTTAGTTAGCTTATAAGGCTAACTAACGAAAATATCATGACCTGACCTAAACCAATCGTCAAGGGCGTACAGTTAACCTAACGATTGGTTAGGTTAGGTCGTGATATTTTCGTTAGTTAGCCTTATAAAGCTAACTAAAGGAGGCTGCGGTCCGAATTCTACATTTGATCACTTTTACCTAAATGACTTCTCGGGGCTGCTCGGTCTAGAGGCCATTTTTTTAACCCACACTAAATATAAAACTATAGAACTATCAGTCTAGCATTAGACTCAGTAAATAGCCCTATATACAGTACCTTTCGTACGTCAAAGACTACGCAAAGTTCTAAAAGCCGTGACATTGAAGCAACTACAATATCGTATGCATAGCTATATTAACACACGATAGATATCTATAGTACACGACAAAAAGTGATTGGCTCTAAAACTAAATAGAATTTAATATGCAAATACTCCAACCTAAAAAACCCTATTCCAAATACTATTTTCATAGGTCATACCTTAACTATACAAAATTTAAAGCCCTTTATTATATAATATTATATATATATATAATATATAAAATCAGCCACAGAAAGATCTAATAATGAAACTACTACACTTTTTTCAACCTACACACTCCTTGAAAAGCTTATCTACACGGTCATAATTAAGGAAACATAGTATACCTAAGAATTATTCAATAGGTTTTAAAATTATTATTCTTTATTAACTACTACTACTACTACTACTACTAGTAGTAATATGAAGCAAGCAGGTGATTTTATAACCAACTGTTTTGGCTATGGAAACGAAATCATTAATCAATTCTCCAATAACCTTTAAAAATAGCTAAAAACTACTAAGCTATTAAATTTAAAACTATTTTTGTAGCCGACAACTGAATAGGCTGAAGATCAAACAATTTAAATTAAACGGTTTTCTAATGAAATATGCTATCGTAAGATACTCTTCTGAAGAAAAAAAAAAACTGGAAAAATATGTAAAACAATTACAAACAAACCATAATTTTCGATCAACTAAAAATTTGTTCCTGATAATTATGACGTCAAATGACACATATGTATGATCGTACGTTTGGCAACGTCCATGGCAGCGTTGCCAATGCGGGAAAATTAAAGTTGGGTTATTTTGTATCATACGTACGAAGACCTTAATAAGGGCCTATTAAATTTAAATACACATACTTCAGTTACGGTAGGTCCTGGTTTTTAAGCCTACGGGAGGGGGGGAGGGGGAGCAAAAAATCAACACTAGGTAATTGCGAATTAGTTTAGCGACACTAATTAAATATCTTTAAAAAGCATTCACATGTTTTCCGTAAAAATTCTGAACCACGAATGTCAATACAAAATAAACTATAAATAAATGGGAAATAAACATTTAAAAGCATAAATATAAGTAAAATATGAAATTAAGTCGCATTGATTCGATTCGAGAGAGCCCGTAAGAGCTTGGCCCCCTAAAACGCATACCAGAGAAAATCCAGGACTGTGACACAAAATTAAGACTTGGGAGTTAAGTCAACAAAATCATGTTTAGTGTGCATTGAAACTCTTAATTATCTTTTAGGTGCCATCTTCGTAAGGGGATGTGAAGAGAAGTAAAATAAAATACTGTTGCTTTAATTAATAGATTATTATTTATGCTTACTTTTCCTATATATATATATATATATATTATATATATATATATATATATATATATATATATATATATACAGGGTGGGCCGTAAGTTTCCATACATAGGAAAAATAAACATTTTTTTATGGACAACCATTTTTTTTAATAATATGCTCTACATGGTTGCCATTGTTTTGAAAACACATTTCAATACGTGTTCCCCACTGTTGATGAACACGCATTAGCACAGTTGACGTTATGCTTGTAATGGCGTTGGTCATACGTTCCTTTAGATGATTTATGTCTCGTATCTTTTCCTGATACACCATGGCCTTCAAGTGCCCCCAAAGATAGAAATCAAGGGGGGTGAGATCTGGGGATCTGGGAGGCCACTCCACAGGACCACGCCGACCAATCCAAGCATCCGGAAACTGCTGCTGATCCAAATACCGACGCACGTGAAGACCATAATGAGGTGGAGCTCCATCTTGCTGGAAGTAAACTGGGAAGTTACTTCCTCGTTTAGCAGGGATGGGAAAATCTCTTCTTGCAACATGTTAAGATACCTTTCGGCATTAAGATTTCCACTGACAAAAAAAATTGGTCCAATAATTCTGTCACCCCATATCCCGGCCCACACCATCACTTTACCGGCATCTTGCATCTTCGTCGGACTCAGCCAGTTAGGGTTAGCATTACTCCAATAACGTATGTTTTGCCGATTAACCTCTCCATTGACGTAAAAATTTGCTTCATCAGTAAACAAGATCTTACGTCAAACGCATATTCTTAGGGTATCTGAAACATAAAAACAAACGTTTAATTTTTCCTATGTATGGAAACTTACGGCCCACCCTGTATATATATATATATATATATATATATATATATATAATATATACACACACACACACCCAACGTCAGAAGAAATTTCTGTGAATTTTAATAGTTTGCAAATGGTTGCTTATTTCCCTCCTTACCAGAGTTAACTTTCAATTCAAATTCATTACCTCCCATACTCTGTAGACGTAGTTCATTAAACAATAGTTAAAGAGTTACGCGAAATTTGGCGACAGGAAAAAAATAAATTTTTAGACCTATATCACAACGAGAATAAAATAGGAAGAGGCTTAAAAAACATTTTGCAACAGGATTAACATATATCAGTGGCGTTCGGTGGGTGTCAACAGGGTAAGCGGTAGCTGCAAATAAATACATACATACATACATACATTATAACTTTATATTAGTTTTCGATTACTGTAGTAATAGTGACTAATTTTACTCATGCCCGCTACCCTGACTGCACGCACTGATATATATATATATATATATATAATATATATATATATACACACACACACACGAGGGGCGATCAGAAAATAAGTTTACATGGCGTATAATTTTGTAACTAAAGGGCCTACATTATGTTTGTATCAAGTGAATTCGTTAATCATTGTTGGCAACACTGCACGTCGATTCGACTGCCATCTACCGTACATTGGTTATACGAGTCAGTTGAACATGGCGGCTCGACTGGAACAGTGCCCTGCTCTACGGAGCAGTCCAGGACGTTACGTTTAATGGCCGCTCGTAAACGTTCCAGTGTTGAACAATATGCAGCTGCATTGATTGTTGTGCCTTTTGCATGAAGTCTGCGAGCAAAACACCTTTGTGGTCCCAAAACACGATAACCATCACTTTGCCAGCGGACCTTACAATCTTGAATTTTTTTGGTCGTGGGAACCCAGGGTTCCATTCCATGCTGGCAAGTTTTGTTTCCAGAGTACGGTGATGAACCCATGTCTCGTCTCCTGACCGACTCGGAATATTGTTGCAGAAATGACAGGGCACTGTTCCAGTCGAGCCACCATGTTCAACTGACTCGTATAACCAATGTACGGAGGATGGCAACCGAATCGACGTGCAGTGTTGCCAACAATGATTAACGAATTCACCTGATACAATCAATGTAGGTCCTTTAGTTACGAAATTATACGCCGTGTAAACTTATTTTCTGACCGCACTCATGTATGTATGTATGTATGTATGTATGTATGTATATATATAATTATATATATATATATATATATATATATGCGCCTCTGTGGGGTAGTGGTCAACGTCACTGACTACGAATTCATCGGCCCCGGGTTCGAGGCCGGTGACGGCAGCTGGCGCGCAGCAAAACCCAGCTGTTCATCCTTCCACACAATAAAGAAAGTGGTTGGTAGATAAATGGGTACCCTGAGTGGCCTAGTGGTTAAGATGCTGGGCTGCTGGTGGGGCGTGGTTCAGATTCCACGTTAAACTGTAGGTCTAAGGGGAGTGAAACGCTTGACCTTCGTCAGAATGAACAATTCGGGCGGAAGCTAACCAAACATTACCCCAAAGGTATATACTCGTATAATCAACTTTATTATACACTATCTCAAACCCACTTCCATTAAACAGTGACCATGCACTGGCGGTGCTACAAACGATAATAACGTTTATTACATGAAAAGTATCGTACGTAAACCTTTCCGTAATAAAATAATCCGACTTTTACCTTGATGGTTCGATATACTGGGTTACACGATTCTCAACCTCAACATCAGACAGATACTCGCGTATGAAACAAATCCCCAACTACAGTCGACATTCGCCCGGCATTACAATACAATTATCGCCTCTCGTCCCAACCCTCTATGTTAAAAATAAGATGTTAATGCGGAGGGCCCTGGACAATTCTATACCCACTCATTAATAATTTCCCGTTGTACCTTCTGCCGCAAATAACGGGTAATAAGAATATTTTCTTCCTATTAACGGCGCGCGGGTATAGAATAACGACGCGTATGATTGATGACGAACATTCGAAATTATCGATGAAGAGCGAACGTTAAAAGGAAACCGATTATACATTATACACGTACACGCAGTAAGTAATTATGACATCGACCTACTATGTGTGTGTGTGTGTGTGTGTGTGTGTGTGTGTGTGTGTGTGTATAAAGGCATAGATATACTTACAACGTATAAACCTGAAAAATAACACTGTACAGCGTCCAAATGTTTTAAATAATGTAAGAAATAGACGAGTCGCGATATTTCTCTGTTGCTGAGGGGTAACTAAAGGTAATAAGTAACGCACCTCGGGTGAGATGTGGAAGATACAATCATCATATCTATACATATACGGGATAAATTCACAATTAAACACGTGAAATGAATGAATGATGTAAAGCCACAAGAGAAAAATGATTCCAAGGACTTTCGTGTACTCAACAGTACACCTCGTCAGGGAATGTCCATCCCTGACGAGGTGTACTGTTGAATACACGAAAGGATTTTGAATATTTTTTCTTTGTGGGTTTGCATCATATATATATAATATATATATATATATAATATATAATATATAACTGCAATGACCACGCAGTATATTAATGTATAGAAACGACGTAAGTATAGAGGAGTGTTCTGCACATTTGGTTATTTTCTTCCTCGTATGCAGAAACACTATACTTACGTCGTTTTATACATACGGTATATATATATATAATATATATATATATATATATATATATATACACACGTTGTGTGTGTGTGGTGTGTGTGTGTGTGGTGTGTGTGTGTACACTTTGCGACTACCGACTTGAAGCTTTTTGGTATATCCACTAAAAAATGGGGTTCGAGTCCTCTGTAATGATTCGAAGTGACACAGCGAGTGATTATGTCCGTCATTTGCTGTTAGCAGCAAACGGTCTGCCTTCAGTAGGTTCACCTGGGTAAAAGTAAGATCGAACTTTCCTTCAGTTACCCCTCAGCTATATCTATTTTTAACAGGATTAGGACACTGAGTTCAATAGGTCAAACGTCTGTTTAAAGAAAAATACTGCACGCAAGCCCGCACCAATTTCTTAATCGGCCCGGTGACTAAATGGGCCTCGCCCTATAATGCGTTTCGATGAAACTAATAAAAGCACCATAAATACATCACATTTAACTGCAATTAGCATTTCCAACGGAATATAATCGAAAATAAACTCATACACACGCCCAAGATGCTTATTAAATGATTTAAATCTCCGCTGGTGTAAACATATTGCGCAAACATATTTACTTAGGATAGATCTGTTTCGTGAACACGCATATACTCCTTTGATGCCCCCCTGAATCAAGAAAGACAAGGCCCGTACAATGGAAGATAACGCGCTTTGAACTTCACCAAACGACGGATCCGAGCATAAAACTAGACCATTAGGTAAGGCCTGTGCATAGATTCCATTCTTAATATAAGAGAAAAATTTTAGAGAGAAAAAAAAAGAGGCGAGTAGTAACAGCTATTTAAACCGATAAAACCAAATGTTAGGCGATAAAAAATGACAAAATTACAAGCCCTTATGCGAAAGTGTAAATATCAAATTGAAAATACAGGTCATACTTAATATCACCTTTTACAGAAAGACCTTCGAAAATTCAGACAGCCAAGTAAGTGTAGAAGGAAGAGGTCAAAGAATTACTACTCACAAAGGATAATAATGGAAATTCAAAACGCGGTGAATTCAATTATCTCCAAACATTTACAAGGCTTCAATAAACACAAAGTACAGTATATGACAACGTATGAATTACAAGGGATAACGAACCCTCTCCATGAGAATAACAGTTTGCGGACTGTCTCTACAATAGAGATTATTTCCCTCTGGTCAAATAAAACAAACGCCGATCAAAAATACATCAACAAAAGAGCATAACATATAAAAATAATTGGTCGAGAAAAACTTCCTTCCTAAAAACTAACCAAGGAGGAGTAAAGAGTGCCTCGGAGAAACAGAAATGGTGGCACTGTGCCAACGAGAATATTAGGAAGAGTAGAGAAAAAAATTATATATATATATGTATATATATATATATATATATATATTCCTTTCGGTTTTTGGCATCTGCCTCCACTAAGGCACTATTTGAACGACAACTGCTCCTGGCACAGAAATAATGAAATGGCTCACGAGTGCCACAACCAATGTTAATTATCAATATTTGAGAAGACATAAATTAAGTCTAGAAAAAAATATACGATTTCCCCGCGAATATATATATATATATATATATATATAATTTCATGGCAACTGTTTCTAATCATGACGTGAAAACACTCATTGACGAGTTTTCTCTGTTCCTGAAGCAGGACGAACTTTCAATTTATTTATAAATCACGAAGGGGTTTATTATTATTATTATTATTTCATTAGAAATGCCATAAGGTGTTACGAAGATTTACTTTCATTACATACACTTTTATAAAATGGCATTAAGGGGAGGAGGTGGGGACGATGATCCCCTATGAGAATGTATTGGGAATTAATGTAGCAAAACTTTAAAAAAAAATTAATGAAATAAAGGAATGAAATAAAGAAATAACCAAAGATTGAAATAAAAACCAAAAATAAAACTCGAGATCCTTGAGTAAAAAACATATGGCGACAAGAACAGCAAAACTTACGATCCAACTTCTCAGCATGACACTTCAGCTAGAAGAGAGTTTGAAGAAAAGATACGAGTCAAAGGGGGGGAACCGTAATAAATTATAGATATAATCGTACATTATAAAAATAAATGATTACCGGTACACATTTCGAGATAACACATTCAACCAACGAGCAACGAGAGAGAGGAGAGAGAGAGAGAGAGAGAGAGGAGAGAGAGAGAGAGAGAGAGAGAGAGAGAGAGTTACAAGGAGTACAGGAAAAGAAGTACCTCAAAATGCCTTGCGGCCCATACCGAGGAGGTACCAATGGCAACGGGTGCCAGGGAAAATTTTTTAAAAGTTTATTTTCTTTTCAACTATCCTAGCAGTAGTAGAAAACTTGATAGAAAAGTAGAAGGCTCTCTCCCCACCCTTCCTGCAAGAGGCAGGTACGGAAAAAAGGTTGAAGAAAATACCTTGACCCTGGAAAAGTAGCCAAGGAAGTTTTACAGGAAAGTGGGAGAATATATAAATAGCTCTATATTTAGTTTGCTCACATGAGAGTATTCAGTACTTTGTCTAGCCTATTTTAAACACATTTACACTTTGACTGGAAACAACCTCTGAGGGAAGTTGGTTCCAGATATTAACTATTTTATAGGAAAAGAAATTTCCGCAGACTGAGGTCCTAAATGTCTTTACACACTCAAATAGTGTGCAAGATTTCGTATACCTTTTCTTGAACTGATCCACAGAGGAACTGTTCACAACTTCCGAAGGTAACCTGTTCCATGTGTCACAGATCTATACGTAAAGTAATTCCCCCACACACTAGTCCTAAACCGTTTCAAATCCAACTTCAACCATTGTTGCGAGTTGGGTTATCATTTAAACTAAACATACTTCTAAAATCGACATCGTTGAACCGCGTAAGATCTGAAAACCTCGATCAGTGACCGCGCAGCCTCCGAGTTTCAAGCGAAAACAAGTTCAGGGCGCGTAACCGTCGATTGTAGCCCATATGCCTAACGGAAGGGATTAACTTTGTGGCCCTCGCCTGCACTCGCTCAGCCTCTCAATATCTTTCCTGAGGGTGGGCGACCAGAACTGCACAGCATACTCCAGGTGGGCCGAACAAGGGAATGTACAGTGAGAGCACAATCTCCTTGTTCCGAAACTGAAATTGCCCATGATATAACCCAATAGTTTCTGGGCTTTCTTTTCCACCTCTACACACTGTTTCGTAAACTTAAGATCGCTGCTAATTAGCACACCCAAGTCCTTTTCTAAATCAGTCACCTCGATATTAACTACCCAACATCGAGTAGTCCGATTGGGATTGGCGTAGCTAATGTGCATCACTTGCATTTACCCAAGTTAAACGGCATTTGCCATTTTCGGACCTCTCCCTATCCTACCTACGTCCGCACGCAGTCCTCGATCGCTTCGGGCGTCCCAACATGGCCCCAAGCTTGGTGTCATCAGCGAATTGGCGATCCGACTGACGATGCCACCGTCGATATCATTTATGTAAATGATAAACAACAGGGCCCAAAACGGAACCTGAGGAACCCCACTAGTGACCGAGGCCCAACCCGAACTAGCCCCTTTAATTACCCCTCTGCCGCCTGTTCTCAGCCAGTTTTCAATCCACCTACCTATTTCCCCACGATACCCAGCGCGCCACTTTCGCCATTAGCCGGCGGTGAGGTACCTTATCAAAGGCTTTCTGAAAGTCGAGATAAAGTATATCAATCGCCCTACTCTTATCGTACTCACTCAACATGACGTGGAAAAACTCGAGCAAGTGGTGAGACACGACCTATGCCGTCTAAACCCATGTTGGGAGTCCCCAAGCAGCTTGTACGAATCCAAATGGTCACGATCCTATCTGCTATTATCCCTTCTAATAATTTACCTACAACTGAAGTGAGACTAATGGGACGATAGTTCCCTGGACTTTCGTGATCCCCTTCTTAAAGATAGGGGGTCACGTTGGCTTCCCTCCAGTCACAGGCACCTGGCCGTCCAACGATTTGTTGAAGACTGTAGCCAGGTGGGGAGCCACCTGGTCGCGCACTTCTCGCAACACTCTGGAGAAACTGGTCTGGCCCAGGAGCCTTAAACGCGCTCAGTTGTCTATTCTAGAGGCAACGACTGTCGCGGTACATCTAACATTATCCAGGCCAGCACCTTCGTGCCTCACGCCTGGCTCGGGGATGACGCGGGTATCCTCCCTGGTGAACACTCCCGCAAAGTACTCATTAAGCACATTAGCGATGCGAGAGAGGAGAGAGAGAGAGAGAGAGAGAGAGAGAGAGAGAGAGAGAGAGAGAGAGAAGAGAGAGAAGAAGAGAGAGAGAAGAAGAGAGAGAGAAGAAGAGAGAGAGAAGAAGAAGAGAGAGAGAAGAGAGAGAGAGAGAAGAAGAGAGAGAGAGAGAAGAAGAGAGAGAGAGAGAAGAAGAGAGAGAGAGAAGAGAAGAGAGAGAGAGAGAAGAGAGAGAGGAGAGAAGAAGAGAGAGAGAGAGAAGAAAGAGGAGAGAGAGAGAGAAGAAGAGGAGAGAGAGAAGAAGAGAAGAGAGAGAAGAAGAGAGAGAGAGAGAGAGAGAGAGAGAGAGAACCTCAAAAGGCCTTGCGGCCCATACCGAGGGGTACCAATGGTAATGGTAACGGTAGCCAGGGAAAATTTTCTACATCAGTGTGCAAAATTGGTCTAACCTTTTCTTGAAATGATCCACAGAGTAACTGTTCAAAACTTCTGAAGGTAAACTGTTCCACGTGTCACAGATCTTACACAAAGTAATCCCACAAATACTAGTCCTAAACCGTTTCAAATCAACTTCCAACAATTGTTGCGAGTTGGGTTATCATTTTAAACTAAACATGCTTCTAAAAATCGACATCGCTAAACCCGCGTAAGAACTTGAAAACCTCGATGAGTTGACCGCACAGCCTCCGAGTTTCCAGCGAAAACAAGTCCAGGGCGCGTAAGCGTCGATTGTAGCCCATATGCCTAACGGAAGGGATTAACTTTGTGGCCCTCGCCTGCACTCGCTCCAGCCTCTCAATCTCTTTCCTCAGGGTGGGCGACCAGAACTGCACAGCATATCCAGGTGCGGCCGAACCAGGAAATTGTACAGAGAGAGCACAATCTCCTTGTCCGAAATCGAATTGACTCCTCATTTAACCTAACGGCTTCTGGGCTTTCTTTTCCACCTCTACGCAGTTTCGTAAACTTACTGAAGGTCGCTGCTAATTAGCACACCCAAGTCCTTTCCAAATCAGCGGCCTTGATACTCCCAACATGGAGAGTACATAGTCCGACTCGGGATTGGCGAAGCCAATGTGCATGAACCTGCATTTACCCAAGTTGAACGTGAACGGCATTTGCCATTTTCGGACCACTCTCCTAGGTATCCTTAGGTCCGCACGCAGTTTGCTCGATCTCTTCGGGCGTCCCAACATTGGCCCCAAGCTTGGTATCATCAGCGAATTGGCGATCCTACTGAAAAACAACAGTGGCCCCAAAACGTAGCCGTAAGGAACACCTTAGTAACAGAGGCCCAACCCGAGCTAGACCTTTTAATTACAACCCTATGCCGCCCTATTCTTCAGCCAGTTTCCAATCCAGCTACCTACTTCCCCACAGATACCCAGCGCGCGCACTTAGGCCATTAGCCGGTGGTGAGGTACCTTATCAAAGCCTTTCTGAAAGTCGAGATAAAGTATACATCGCCTACTTATCATACTCACTTCACATGACGGAAAAACTCGAGCAGGTTGGTGAGACACGACCTATGCCATCTAAACCCATGTTGGAATCCCAAGCAGCTTGTAGGAATCCAAACGGTCAACTATCCTATCGCTATTATCCCCTCCAATTTACCTACAACCGAAGTGAGACTAATGGGACGACAGTTCCCTGGACTTTCGTGATCCCCTTTCTCAAAGATAGGGGTCACGTTGGTTTCCCTCCAGTCACCAGGCACGGCCCGTCTCCAACGATTTGTTGAAGACTGTAGCCAGTGGAGAGCCACCTGGTCGCGCACTTCCCGCAAGAGTATGGGGAAGGAACTGGTCTGGCCCAGGAGCCTTAAACGCGTTCAGTTTGTCTATTCTATCGGCAACGTCTGTCGCGGTACACTAAACACAATCCAGGTCAGCACCGTCGTGCCTGACGCCTGGGTCGGGGATGACGCGGGTGTCCTCCCTGGTGAACACTCCCGCAAAGTACTCATTCAGCACACTAGCGATGTCCGCGTCGGAGGTCCGCAGTGCGCCGCTGGGGTCCTTTAATGGGCCTATCATGCTTCTCATGGGATTCCTACTATTAACATAACTGAAGAACCTCTAAGGGTTTGCCTTGCAGAGGCTTGCCACCTGGAGTTCGTTACGTTTGGCTAGCTTAACCTTTGCCTTCACTTCCTTACACAGGCGGACATACGCCTCGGTGTTCTCATAAGAATGACTGGCCTTCGCCCTCCTATACGCAGCTTTCCTATTTCAGATCGCCAAAGCTATGTCCCGACTGAACCACTTTGGCTGCATTAAAGCAGGGGTGACCGGTTTTGAGGGTATGGCTGCAGACTGCAGCACCATAGAGTGGTCCAGGAATGCACTCCACACTCCCTCAACATCGCGCCGACCTCTAACCCCATCTCACCTACGCTATCCCGGAGGCCAACAAGGTCCGCCCGCCGTAGATCGAGCTTACTGCCTCTCGAGTTACTACGCTTCATCCAAGGGAAGCAGACAAAGAACCAAATCAGACCGTGATCACACCCACCCAACGATTAGTCAACGGTGAGGCCAGTGACGAGGTTGTCTTCGGTCGTGAATACTAAGTCTAGAACGCTTCGCCTCATGTAGGCTCATTAACCCACAGAGTCAGGAAGTTCTCATCAGCAGTCAACTAGCCTCCTCCCTTCGGCATCAGCAATCCTGTCTTCCCACTTTATGCCGCGACAGTTGAAGTTTCCTAAAGCTACACACACCTTGTCCCAGACATGCTAACCCTATGCTAGAAAAAACACTAGTATAGCTTGAAAAAAAAAAAACGAATTTAAAAAAAAAAGTTCATTAATTTTATTCGCACACTTCAAATACGACATTATAAGGGTATTATTCATTGCTTGAAGTGCTTGTATAATGCACATTGAGCTTTCAACAATAAAGAATTACTGAATTGTGCTTCATAACATTTGTCCCTGGCTTTGGAGTGTCACTTTCTGGACCATGAGGTCTGACAATGTATTGATGCCCATATTATCTTATAACATCTTATAAACTTGAATTAAGTCGCTTCTCAAAACTCTTCTTTCTGGTTTATCATAACTAGTTCATTTCTTTCAATATCAGGAAATTGGGTAAAAAACAGGATGTTTTTGACTCCTGCCAGGAGTTTTGAATCTGGTACAAAAAACAGGAGGGTTGGCATGTCTGCTGTCCCATAGCAGGCTACGGAGTTCGGTGTCCAGTAGGGGTGCACCGGATATGATTTTTTCATATCCGGCCGGATACCGGATATGCCAAATATGACCATATCTATCCGGTTAGATATATATATATATATATATATATATATATATATATATATATATATTAGGTACCGTATTATTTTTACACTCATATTGCTGTGTTTTGTTTTGCATTGGGGGCAAGCGCCCCCCAGATATAAGATAAGTAATAATTTAAGTATATTCAGATGTTTAATTGTTTTGTTCCCTTTCAGGTTCTTGTGTTGTATTAAACTATTAAGTATTAATCATGACAAGTTTTGTGTGGTCACTGTATACAATAAATGATCCTAGCGATATCACTGCAAAGTGTAATATTTGCCAAAAGATTTATCAAACGTGGGACGGAGAAAGGTGGTCAAAAGTCTTTTAGCACAACACCTCTTCATAATCATCTGAAGATTAATCACCCAAAAGAGTATGCTGAAGCCAAAAACGAAAATGACAAAAAAAGAATAGCTGCGACTGAATCAAAGGAAATAGGCATAGATAGAATACGGGCTAGACCATCAACTTCTTCTGGTAGTACTCTGAAAGAAAAGAAAATGGACCAAATGAGTAAGCAGATCTCGATAGAGGAAAGCTTTTCATCTAAAAAAAATGTGGGACATCAATGACTCCAGGTCTGTGATGATTCACCGTAAATTTGGCATGATGATGGCTTTGGACAACCAGCCATTTACTTTAGTTGATAATGATGGTTTTATTGATCTAATGGCCTACCTCCAACCCAGATCTCTTACCGAGCAGAAGGTACTTATCTGATACTATAGGGTGTCCATAAATGATTACCCTGATTTAAGCATGCTGTAACTTTTAAATAAACACTCGTATTCAAACAGTTTTAATCATAAGTAGATAAACATACAAAGTTTTGATATATAGTTAATGAACTTAATAAGCTTCCACATGTGCACCCCTAGTGGCACGTAAAATTCTAAACGGTATTCACACTCAGGCCACACATTTTCCAACATTTGTGGGTTAACTGTTGCAATTGCATCCGTAATGCGTTCTCACAATGTCCTGATATCTGGAACAACTGTTGTATAAACCAAATCTTTAACACGACCCCAGAGAAAGAAATCCAGCGGGTAATGTCTGGTGATCTTGGGGGCCATGGGATTGGCCCGTCCCTGCCAATCCATCGATTTGGAAATGTTGCGTCGAGAAGTTCACGAACAACATGCGCCCAATGACGGGGTGCCCCATCTTGTTGGAAGATGAGTTGAATGTTTTCCACCGTCTCACTGATGGTCTACCACTGCTCTTTCCCTTTCCACGTTTCCAAGAAATTTTTCATCCACGACTTAATTAACTTCACATCAGGTGGATTCTTTCCATACTTTGTTCTGAACCTTCACTGAATACTGACAGGAGATTTTGTTTCTGCAAGCCACACAACACATTGTGCCTTCTGTCACAGACGCCATCTGAACTGAACAGCTACTAGCGCTCCTAGCGGCGAATGCGGTAGACGAAACACACCAGCACAGAAACTATGCGAGTACGAGATCACCTGTAAAAAGAAAACGGATGTAAGATTCGTCATTAAAACACGAGAGCATACTGTCTTCAGGGTAAACATTTATGGACACCCTGTATAACTCCTCGTCTTTATAATGAGTTCAAGTCTAAAATTGCTCAGAAGCTGGAAGTAAAGCATAGCATGTCAGCTTTTCTTCAGATATATGGACATGCACAACCTCTTAAGAAAGTTTTATATCATTATCGGATCACTGGATAGGTAAAGATTTTGAAAGATACGATGCTGTGCTACATGCCTCTCATTTCTCAAGGTCGTATACTGGCAAGAATATATCTGAAAAGTTTCACTCTATGTGGGATAGTTGGGATCTTGATGCAATTAAGAGGAATTTATTGGTGAGGGATGGAGCTAGTAATATGGCTCTTGGTAGTGACCTGGCTGAAATACCTTCAATACACTGCAGCATTCATTTACTCCAACTGGTTATTAGTGACTCAATTATGGTTCAGAGGAGTGTAATTGATATCCTTGCAAAAAGTCGCCGCCTTGCAACTCACTTTAATCATTCTCCTTTGGCCTGTAACAATTTCAAACACATTCAAGTGCAGCAAAATCTTGAGCCTCTCCTATTGGTTCAAGATGTCCCAACACGTTGGAACAGTGCATATTTGATGCTAGAAAGATTATATAAATTAAAAATTCCAGTGCAATTGTATTTGGCTGATCGTAGTGAATTACCTACTATCACATCCTTCGAGTGGACATTGATACGAAATCTCCTTAAAATATTAAAACCATTCTTCCAACTAACTCAGGAAATGAGTTCAAAAATCAACTTCTTTCGTAATCCCAAGCATTTATATTTTACAAAGATTTCTTTCAAAGATTTGCCATGATGACCAAGGTGTTAGAGAGAGGAGAGAGAGAGAGAGAGAGAGAGAGAGAGAGAGAGAGAGAGAGAGAGAGAGAGAGAGAGAGAGAGAGAGACACAGTTACAAGGAGTTACAAGGAAAAGAAGTACCTCAAAAGGCCTTGCGGCCCATACCGAGGAGGTACCAATGGCAACGGGTGCCAGGGAAAATTTTGTAAAAGTTTATTTTTCTTTCAACTATCCTAGCAGTAGTAGAAAACTGGATAGAAAAGTAGAAGGCTCTCTCCCCACCCTCCGCTCACTCCCTGCCAGAGGCAGGTACGGAAAAAGGTTGAAGAAAATACCTTGACCCTGGAAAAGTAGCCAAGGAAATTTTACAGGAAAGTGGAGAATATATAAATAGCTCCATATTTAGCTTGCTCACAGAGACACCGAGCAAGCGAACTCCTGCAGAGTTTTCTGAGGTTTTAATCTTAAACTATGAGTGTGTTCAGTACTTTGTCTAGCCTATTTTTAAACAGATTTACACTTTGACTGGAAACATCCTCTGAGGGAAGTTGGTTCCAGATATCAACTATTTTACAGGAAAAGAAATTTCCGCAGACTGAGGTCCTAAATGTCTTTACACACTCAAATAGTGTGCAAGATTTCGTCTAACCTTTTCTTGAACTGATCCACAGAGGAACTGTTCACAACTTCCGAAGGTAACCTGTTCCATGTGTCACAGATCTTATACGTAACGTAATTCCCACACACACTAGTCCTAAACCGTTTCAAATCCAACTTCCAACCATTGTTGCGAGTTGGGTTATCATTTAAACTAAACATACTTCTAAAATCGACATCGTTGAACCCTCGTAAGAGCTTGAAAACCTCGATCAGTTGACCGCGCAGCCTCCGAGTTTCAAGCGAAAACAAGTTCAGGGCGCGTAACCGTCGATTGTAGCCCATGCGTTTCTTGTCGGAGAGTAATGATGGGAAGTCTTTGAACATAATGAAAAACAGGGCTTATGTGACTGCAATAGATCCGCGGTATAAGTTATCTTTCTTTCAACAAGATCAAAAAGAGCAGGCTAAATCCTGGCTGATTGAAGAAGTCATAGGTATTGAAAATGACGAGTGATAATGATTCAAATGAAAGTGAAGGTAATGAAAGTGGAAGCGAAAGAAGCTCAAATTCCAGTTCTCCTATGCGAAAGAGGAAAGACGAAGAGGACATTCTTGAAGCGTGTTTTATAGAGATCACAAAAGGAGAGCAATCTGGGGAAGTAAGTTACAAGAGAAGAAAGGTTGAAAGAAAAACTGCTCCTCTTCTACTGATTGCAGGGGTTAGACCGATATGCATCTGAACCTCTTGTAGATAGGAAACGCTGTCCAGTTCAAATTTGGAAGGAGGAGGACCGATTTCCTCTCCTTTAAACTATTATTTCAAAGCTTCTCTGCACACCCGCATCCTCTGTATTTTCAGAGAGAATGTTTTCTGAATATGGAAACATTCATGAAGCAAGGCGATCCCGAATATTGCCTAAAAGAGGAGAAATGCTCTCGTTTCTGCACAACGGAAAAAAAGTTCTAAATCACTGTTGTTGAGTTTTTTTTATTCTGAAGACCTCCAGGCTGAATGGCGGCATCTGACCTACACAATACTGCCCTCCATTCATTGATTTCATTCCAGGCATTTTATATTGTATTCAATGTATTGTTTTACATTTGTCAAGCTTGTAAAGTTTTGAAAATAAAGGGAAACAAAAAAAAAGAAAAAAGAATGGAAAGCAAATGCAGGGGTCTAGCAATATTTTACTCTTTTTAAAAAATTTAATGCCTAGACGGTTTTATAAAAAGCTCCGATTATATTAATAGAATTGTAATCGTTAAGGATGGACAGATGTTGTATTTATTGTTGTCATCAGTATTGTGTTGATTTAATATAAAAAGTGTTGCTGGACTGGTTTATGGGTGGGCCCTGGAGGGCTTTCCATTTTTTTGGATATAAAATATTATTTGTAATGTGTTGTCATATTATGGTAGATTTTCATACAGGTGTTAATTTTCTAATGTCTTGGCCTATATCCGGCATATCCAGCCAGATATGACCCATATCCTGCCGGATACAGATATTTCGCAATATCCGGTGCACCCCTAGTATCCAGGGCTGTATCCTCATCGAGGAGGAGATGCGGAGGTCTGTACACCAAGATTAACCTATAGTTCGTCCCTCCTAGGTTCAGATCGACGCCCAGCAGCTCCTGTTCCGATCGGAACTGACAATCAACCGGACTCAACGTGTCCCTCACGTATATTAGTACCCCTCCCCCCTCCCCATGGGGCGGTCCTTGCGAAACATTCTATACCCGGGAATCTCGAACTCCTCAACATAGTCCCTACGATCAGTATGAATCCAGGACTCGGCGATAGCAACGATATCCTGGTATTCTGATGCTAAGAGCGCCTGTAGCTCGCAAAACTTATTCCTAATCGACCTAGCATTAAAAAGCACTGCACAGAGGGAGCCTTCCCTATTTTGACCGTCCCCTAGCACAATCGTTTCCCGAACAGCCAGGGCTGTCGGGAGTTGAACTAACTGATATTCGACGAATTAGTAGTGAAAGATATACTTTCCAACAAAATGGAGCCCCTGCTCACAGAGGATACCAAACTGTCACATTCCTTGAGAATAAAACACCGGATTTTATCAAACCCAATATGTGGCCGGCTAGTAGCCCTGATCTTTCACCACTAGATTATGGTGATTGGCAGTGGTGGGCACAGCTAACCGAAAGTTAGCTTCGATAACCGCTGAACCGCTAACTCAAAACTTAACTTCGATAACGCTAAACCGATAAACCGCTAAAAAATTTAGCGGAAGCTAACGATAACCGCTAACTTTTATTATATGAATTTAGCTTCGGTTTGGTTTTTTGGCTCTAAAACCCTTAAAGAGCTGAAATTTTAATATGTTGCAAAAAGGTATAGCATGCCAAGATCAGATGATGATCAAGGTGTACAATAAAAACTACATAAATAATTAAATGAACAAATGAAATTAAACATTAGTTTACATTCAACATACTGTTTATTTACAGTACAAAAAGTATTAAACGAATCAAAAATATTAAGAAATAAAAATACACAAAAAATAACATAATCTAATAATGCATTCACTCTGGCTTGGCCTCCTGCTCCTTCTCCATCGCCTCGACGTGATGCTGGTTGCCCTTCATGAACATCAGCCTCTCAAAGTTGGCATCTGACAGGGTGGCGCTCTTGGCGCGCAAGATGTCCTTGCCTATGGAGAACAGGCGCTCAACTGCAGCACTGGATGGGATGGCTGTGTTGTACTTGATGAACAGGTCGATCAACACTTGCTCACCCAAGAAGGCGACGTCAGTCAGGACCTCCTTCGAGCCGGCCTCCAGCCAGGTCTTCACCAAGATCTGTGCCTTGGACTTCAGTGACCTGTGGCTCCTGCTCACCTGGGGCTGAGTGATGCTGCTGAAGAAGTCATCTTCCTCATCCTCATTGCTGGTGGTGCAGCTGGTGCTGCTGCCCTCCTCAATGGTCTCCCTCAGGGCTATCTCCACGCCGGTCTCCATGGCCTTCTTTACCCTGCTGAGCTGGCTCTGATTATGCTTCTCCAGCCAGAACAGGCGAAACCTGGGGTGGAAGGCAGCGGCCAGCTGGCACTCCTGGTCTTGTAGGAGGGGCCCAAACCTTTTGGTGATGCCTGCCAGTATCGCGTCTACCAGAGGACTGCAGTACAGGAGGCCTTTGGACTTTGCGTCCTTCAACCTCATGACGGCAGCCGCTACAGTTGGCAGAAGGCTCCCGACATAGGCCTGGTCCTCCCCCTGGATCTTATCCAAGGCCTTGGCAACAATGGACATCACCTGGGCGTACTCCTTCAGGAAGCCGACCTCAGAATCAGTGAAGGTCTGCAGCTTCAGTTGCGTCATCACCCTGTGGACAGCTCCCGTCTTCTTCTCCAGCAGGTTGTTGAGGACAACAACAGTCATAGGTGGAGTTCCATCTGGTACTGTTGGAGACCACCAGCCTCCTCTTCAACTCGTCCAGAATGCTGTCTGCCGACACCGTGCTGCGGCTCTGCTGGTTCCACAGCGCCTGTGCCTTGGACATGGTATTCCTGTAGGCCGACTTGAACGGAGCGCTGTCAAGCGCCTTGTCGGCATCCACGCTGGCTACCAAGTTCAAGGTGTGGGCTGCGCACCTCATGTGCACTGGCAGGTTGTGGCCCAGGCCGCTGGACTCAAGGGCGGCCTCAACAGAGATGTACTCCATCTCGTCCACAGCCCCATCCCCGTCTTGTGTTTACACGTAGTCAGCCAATAGCGTGCCAGACTGACTGTTGCAGATACGCTCAGAACAGACTGGAACAAACATGTATGATTTTAGGGTTGGCGAAACTAAATTTGGCGAAACTAAATTTGGCGAAACTAAATTTGGCGAAACTAAATTTGGCGAAACTAAATTTGGCGAAACTAAATTTGGCGAAACTAAATTTGGCGAAACTAAATTTGGCGAAACTAAATTTGGCGAAACTAAATTTGGCGAAACTAAATTTGGCGAAACTAAATTTGGCGAAACTAAATTTGGCGAAACTAAATTTGGCGAAACTAAATTTGGCGAAACTAAATTTGGCGAAACTAAATTTGGCGAAACTAAATTTGGCGAAACTAAATTTGGCGAAACTAAATTTGGCGAAACTAAATTTGGCGAAACTAAATTTGGCGAAACTAAATTTGGCGAAACTAAATTTGGCGAAACTAAATTTGGCGAAACTAAATTTGGCGAAACTAAATTTGGCGAAACTAAATTTGGCGAAACTAAATTTGGCGAAACTAAATTTGGCGAAACTAAATTTGGCGAAACTAAATTTGGCGAAACTAAATTTGGCGAAACTAAATTTGGCGAAACTAAATTGGTCCGCTAACGGTTCTCAAAGTTAGCGGAAACGCTAATCCGCTAACGGAAAAGTTAGCTTCGCTAATTAGCGGTTAGAGGATTAGCGGAACCGTGCCCACCACTGGTGATTGGGAAGCCCTAAGTCCAAATTTACATCCCTGGTACCAATATGAGAGAGAGATGAACTACGCGAAAGAATTCTGCTCGGCTGGGAGGTGTCTCAACGAGATGTAAACAGGTGTATTGACCAGTGGTGTCCACGTTTGGAGGCCTGCATTGAGCAGGAAGGGGAACACATCGAGCAACTTCTCAATTAAGACAAACATGCTAAGGTAAGCATCTATAGAGTTTGGGATGAACCTGATGAATCTGAAATACGACTCGTTGGTGATTCCAGTGTTCGAGGGCAGCTCGAGGAATTCTGTGGGAGAAACCCCCGTCATAAGCGCCGTTACTGCTACCCTGGTGCAAAGGTGGAGGATTAACTAATAGTGTTGAGTTTTTACAGACGGAACCTGAGGACAAAAACGTATGTTATTCATGTCGGTACTAATAACGTTCTAAATGTGTACATCGGAAGAGCTGCTGGCTAGATACAGGAACTTATTAATTTTTTCCTTTAGTCGCTCTAGTAAGATTGTTTTAACAGGTATACTTCCTCGAATTATCCAACGTAACGAGTTCTACAGCAAGGTGACCTATATTAACAATAACCTAAAGTCACTGTCAACAGGAAGGAGTGCATTTTGCGAATTTTTGGAGGTTTCTACGGCAGGAGGGACTTGTTCCTCAGAGATGGACTTTATCTTAATGGCGTTGGAGCTGCGCGTTTAGGAAGACTTTCATAATACTGTCTTCTTTTCAGGCTGCCGTAACTCGAACGATCCCGGCATAATTTCCTTAAAATTTCCTTAGGCGCGAGAAGGTATCGCGGTTACAAACAATTTGAAGGTTCTATCGTTAAATGCTCGTAGTTTACGAAGTAAAATAAACGAATTTTTTTCTTTATTGCTTGTAAACACTGATTTAATTGCGATAAATGTATCGTGGCTTAGCACTGAAACATGACTTTGTATGGGAGCATCAAATTAGAGGTTATAAACTTTGTTAAAAACAAAATAGGTAGGCGAGGTGGTGTTATGTTGTATATCAAAGATAATATTGCGAACGTTATAGAAAAACAGAATTCCAGAACAGATAGATTCGACGATAGCAGAACTTAAATTGAACGATTTCAAACTTCTTGTTGCCGTTATATATAGACCCCCTAATGAAACAGCTGATACGGACGAAGCGTTTTATCGTGAACGTAAGAGAATAGGTAGTGAGCAGGCCTTAGTTATGGGTGACTTTAATTGCGCCAACGTGGATTACGATACATGCAGAGAGACGCGGAAGGCAATCGTTTAGTTAATTTTCTCGAGGATAGCTTTCTTATTCAAAAGGTTGGGGAACCTACGAGGTTGGACAGTATTTTAGCTTTAGTAATAACTACAGATGATAGGCTAATCACGGATCGTCAAGTAATAGCGATCACAATATGGTAGAGTTTGTCCTAAGTCACTCGAAACCAGCTAACTTGACTAAAATTCCTAACTTCCAGTCCGCAGACTTTTGTAAATTTAGAAATGAATTGTCACACATCAATTGGGAAAATGTAATGGGGATCTCCAACGCAAAAAATAATGTGGGAATCGTTTGATACAGTGTTTAGGACTATAAATGAGGAACGTGTACCGTACAAGATCAAGCGTGCGAAAGTAAATAACAAGCCTTTGTGGTTTACTTCTAGAGTAGGGGATATTATAGAGAGTAGAGATAAAGCTTATATATAGGCTACCCCCGCAAGGGGGGTTCTAAGCTCGTGCTCTTGAGTGCTCTTTGTACGTGCTTGTTCCTGGAGGTTTCACGTGCGCCCTCCCGGCCCTAGCACCCAAGGATGATGGGGCTCGACCCTGCAGTCCTTGGTCTTTTTCCACTTCGACTGTCCCCTCCACCCTTTCTTTTTCCTCTGTCTTTCCTCTCACTTTTTCTTTGTTTTTCCGCTGAGATATGCCCTTTTAAATAGAAGCGAATCGGTTCTTCCCGAACTTAAAAAAAAAATATATATATATAGGCTACATAAGTGCTATAAAGACAATTTGAGGTTACGAAACAACATATCTAAGGCGTGAAGCGAAAAGCGTAATAAAGTCAAGCGTGATTTTGAAGTCTCCATAGCTCGTGATGGCAAAGAAAACCCTAAGCGATTCTTTCAATACGTCAATAATAGGAATCCAGTAGAGAGTCTTGGGGGCCCTTGAAAAATTCTGACGGAGAACTAGTTTCTGAAAACAAGCATCTGTACGGTCATAGACATAATACCTTTTGACAATGGTAATACTTTAGATAATATTGTGGTCAGTGAAAGGGAGGTAATGTGCTATATTGATAAAGTGAAAATGCGTAAATCACCGGGGATGGATTCCATACATCCCATACAACTAAAATAATTAAAAGAAAGCATTGTTGTGCCGCTGACAGATTTTTGATGAGTCTTTTTCTGAGGGGTGCTTACCAGATAATTTCAAGTTAGCAAATGTAACATCTATTTTTAAGGCGATAAAGGTGCGACGGGAAATTATAGGCCAATAAGTTCAACGTCTGTTGTAGGTAAAGCTACTGGAATCAATAATTAGAGATCGTATAAAAGTCGAGCACTTTGAATGGCATAACTTGATTAGAAATACGCAGCATGGTTTTAGGCGAAACAAATTTTTTAGAATTTTTTCAAAGCGTGGTTGAAATTTGCGATAGTCATCGGCGATAGATGTAGTGTAAGTAGTATGACCGCAAAAGGTTAGTGCAACTGCATGCAATATTGATCAAATAGTGCCAATGCCACCCACCCCCTTGCTGCAAGGCGCCACCCGCCCCACCAGGGTGCTAAAATAAAAAAAGGAATCTCCCTAGCTGCAACAAGCTGGGGAGGCCACCTAACCTGAGAGAGGAGACTTTGGGGAAGATGGGACGGCCTCACCTCGAAAAGGGGTTTCCCTAGCTTAGGAAGAGAGAGAGAGAGAGAGAGAGAGAGAGAGAGAGAGAGAGGAGAGAGAGAGGAGAGAGAGAGAGAGAGAGAGTGTTACAAGGAAAAGAAGTACCTCAAAAGGCTTTGCGGCCCATACCGAGGTGGTACCAATAGCAACGAGTGCCAGGGAAAATTTTCTACACACTCAAATAGTGTGCAAGATTTGGTCTAACCTTTTCTTGAACTGATCCACAGTGGAACTGTTCACAACTTCTGAAGGTAACCTGTTCCACGTGTCACAGATCTTATACGTAAAGTAATTCCCACACACACTAGTCCTAAACCGTTTCAAATCCAACTTCCAACCATTGTTGTGAGTTGGGTTATCATTTAAACCAGGGTTGTGGAGTCGGTCCAAAATTGTCCGACTCCGACTCCACACATTGTAAAAAATCTAAAAATCCGACTCCGACTCCTCACATTTTAAATATACGACTCCGACTCCTCTAGTGTTTCACTCTATAATTATCATAATAATAAGACATTTCATCACCACCACATGAATCGTCAGGTTACTTTCTAGGATAAGGGAACATTCAAATATTAAGAAGGATATTGACTTGTAGATATCATATTAAGGGATTTTTATTTTTTCCAATAATAATATATATATATATATATATATAAATGAAAAAGATTCTCTTAAACATAATTAAGGTCTAATCAGTAGTAGTCCTACTTAAAATTGAATAACCCTTCTTAACCTAGTGGCTATAACCAGGGTTGTGGAGTCGGTCCAAAATTTTCCGACTCCGACTCCACACATTGTAAAAATTCGACTCCGACTCCGACCTGAAACGTGCGACTCCACGACTCCGACTCCACAACCCTGATTTAAACTAAACATGCTTCTAAAATCGACATCGTTGAACCCGCGTAAGAGCTTGAAAACCTCGATCAGTTGACCGCGCAGCCTCCGAGTTTCCAGCGAAAACAAGTCCAGGGCGCGTAAGCGTCGATTGTAGCCCATATGCCTAACGGAAGGGATTAACTTTGTGGCCCTCGCCTGCACTCGCTCCAGCATCTCTATTTTTCCTCAGGGTGGGCGACCAGAACTGCACAGCATACTCCAGGTGCGGCCGAACAAGGGAATTGTACAGAGAGAGCACAATCTCCTTGTTCCGAAACTGAAATTGCCTCCTGATATAACCCAATAGCTTCTGGGCTTTCTTTTCCACCTCTACGCACTGTTTCGTAAACTTAAGGTCGCTGCTAATTAGCACACCTAAGTCCTTTTCTAAATCAGTCACCTCGATATTACTCCCGAACATCGAGTAGTCCGACTTGGGATTGGCGTAGCCAATGTGCATCACTTTGCATTTACCCAAGTTAAACGGCATTTGCCATTTTTCGGACCACTCTCCTATCCTACCAAGGTCCGTACGCAGTTCCTCGATCGCTTCGGGCGTTAACATTGGCCCCAAGCTTGGTGTCATCAGCGAATTTGGCGATCCCACTGACGATGCCACCGTCGATATCATTTATGTAAATGATAAACAACAGTGGCCCCAAAACGGAACCCTGAGGAACCCCACTAGTGACCGATGCCCAACCCGAACTAGCCCCTTTAATTACAACCCTCTGCCGCCTATTCCTCAGCCAGTTTTCAATCCACCTACCTATTTCCCCACCGATACCCAGCGTGCGCACTTTCGTCATTAGCCGGCGATGAGGTACCTTATCAAAGGCTTTCTGACAGTCGAGATAAAGTATATCAATCGCCCTATTCTTATCATACTCACTCAACATGACGTGGAAAAACACGAGCAAGTTGGTGAGACATGACCTGTGCCGTCTAAACCCATGTTGGGAGTCCCCAAGCAGCTTGTACGAATCCAAATGGTCAACGATCCTATCCGCTATTATCCCTTCTAATAATTTACCTACAACTGAAGTGAGACTAATGGGACGATAGTTCCCTGGACTTTCGTGATGCCCTTTCTTAAAGATAGGGGTCACGTTGGCTTCCCTCCAGTCACCAGGCACCTGGCCCGTCTTCAACGATTTGTTGAAGACTGTAGCCAGGTGGGGAGCCACCTGGTCGTGCACCTCCCGCAACACTGGGGAGAAACTGGTCTGGCCCAGGAGCCTTAAACGCCCTGTTTGTCTATTCTATCGGCAACGACTGTCGCGGTACATCGAACACTATCCAGGCCAGCACCTTCGTGCCTCACGCCTGGCTCGGGGATGATGCGGGTGTCCTCACTGGTGAACACTCCCCTTGCAGAGGCTTGCCACCCGTAGTTCTTCGTTACGTTTCGCTAGCCTAAACTTCGCCTTCACTTCCCTACACAGGCGGACATACGCTTCAGTGTTCTCATGGGAACGATTGGCCTTCGCCCTCCTATACGCTACTTTCCTATTTCGGATAGCCGAAGCGATGTCACGATTGAACTACTTACGCTGCGTTGAAGTAGGGGTGACCGGTTTTGAGGGTATGGCAGCAGAGAGAGACAGAGAGAGAGAGAAATCCTCGTCTGCGAGAGAGATACGCATAATGGTAGCATCATCTGTCTTGGAACTCTAAATCCGCCAGTTGGCTTAGAAGGCATAAATGGCTTGTATATATTAATCTTCAAGCGAATTAAAAGCGCACACAAACGTACGTACACTCCCCGACTATATATACGCCCATAAATCCCTTATTATTACACATACACAACGTATATAAACAGATGCATGTAAAGTCCCAAGAGCAAAATATATACGAGCATGCCGAATAACTACTACCACAAAAAGAATACCTCCCCACAACCACCAATCGTCTAAGTATAGACTTTTAGGAGCTTATCCCATCAACAGCACATGGTGAGATGAGGGCTACAACCAATCGTCTAGACCAGGGGTCACCAACCTGGGAGGTAGCGCCCACTAGTGGGCTCACATTAAAGGTAATTAAACATTTATTTCATATTATTTTATCGATTATGTTGATTTATTCTTTTTGATCTAAGGTGGGCGATAAGCTTTTTTAATTTTCAAAAAATCGTAAAAGTGGGCGGTGAACAAAAAAAAAAAGGTTGGTGACCCCTGGTCTAGACCTTAAGACCTCTCAGCAGTAACAGTATTACACAACCACCGTACCTACGGCATTACTTACCAACACCTGACCAAAGCCGCCGTACCTACGGCATTACTTACCAACACCTGACCAAAGCCGCCTTACCCCGGGCTTTTACTTACCAGCTCCTGGTAGACCAACAAGGTCTCTAAATACGACCCAATTAATAGATAAAGCTATTAAGCATAAGCAAATACGTTTATGGGGCCAGGGGGTTGACCGACAAGGTCTAAAAAAAAAAAAAGGGCAACACGCTTGGTGGGCGATCTTTTTTTTTTTTTTAAATCTAATGATAAATTAAGTTTAATACAAAAACAAATTTTCACCTTAATATACAAATTTATCTTTAAACTAACAAAAAGCATTAATATGATTTTTAAAACAAAATAGAAATTAAATTAGGGGTAACATTCATTTTTCCTCTTTTACCCAATTGTTTTTTGCATTTTAGCCCACCATGTTTTAAGATTAGATGCCAGAATACAATTTTATCTAAGACAAATATATCTTTAAACCATATTACAAAAAAATATTAACTTTATATTAAAAATAGATTGTATTTCGGGGTAAATTATTCGGTTTTTTTTTTACTCTTTTACACAATTATTTTTCGCATTTTAGCCCATCATGTTTTAAGATTAGATGCCAGATTGTGCTATGCATCGAATTAATTCGTTATTTGCACAATTTTGTACAATAACTAACGCAATACCAGACTTAATTTATTTTACATTAAATTCTCCCAAACTATAAAATTCAGCATTGAAACAATTATAATACTTAGAATATTCAAAATTATTATAGATTTAGTATGGCGTACCCAATAAATATGGCATGTATCATAAAAGTTGCCAAAAACCTCCAGTATGGTACTCATTTACAAATCAAATCAAGCATAGAGAAGGCATCGAACTAACGCAGTAACACAACTTATTTACACTAAATTCTCCCAAACTCTAAAATTCAGCACTTTAAACAATTATAATACTTAGAATATTCTAAATTATTATAGTTTTAATAGGGCATGCCCAATAAATATCGCTTTCTAAACGTATTTATAAAAAATGGAATTTATGGTATAACTCATTTAATTGTACCTTCTACAATTCAAATAAAATTAATATAGTTTTACTCTGAGCATATGTAAAAGGTTGCCGACTAATACAAAGATACTCGCACTATCAATTATATTAATATTTAATACATTAAAAGGCCGATTCTTTTTATATTAGGATGCCTAAATATACTATTTCATAGGGAAAAATTAAAGTTTATTGAAAAACATCATTGTCTTATGAAAAGCTTTTTGTTTCCGAAATTTCCTTAAATATATACATATACACTGAAAACTCTCTGAGTTGACCATCGTAGAAAAGGCTAAGTACCGTCCACTGTATGTCCAATCACGAAGTCAGCGAGCTTGACTGGCTTTCTAATCTCTGGGTACAAATGGGCGTCGTACCACATATAAAAATGGGACCCCACGAGCAGATCGTGCCATAACAGTTGCTATTTCTACCTGTGAATAACACGCTACACCATCAAGCATGGACACTTCCAGTCAGCCAGAACTCTTCTGCTTCCCACAGGTGTTTGACGTCGGCGACCCTCTGTAGGGGGGACACCTGAACTTTTCGGAGCCGCCGACCGGAACGAACTACTTTCAACGCAATCCATTGCAGAAATTTGTGACGTTGAACAGAGTGAACGAATCATATTGAAATGTAGATAGAAATAATTAGGAAATAATTTAAAAACTAGCTTGTGATTTAAAATGACTGCCGTTCTCTCTCTCTATATATATATATATTATATATAATAATATATATATATACCTTACCTTATGAACCTTGTTATTTCGTGCGTTGGTCTCTCTTCACACGGAGGTCAAGCTGGTGGCCCCACCTGTAGATCTGGCTTGGTGGAGGAGCGAGTTGCTTTCTTACGCTCTCCACCGTACATCGCCAGGCACGCCCGGCTCATCTGGTACCGTCCTGAGCCAGGCATCCAGTCTTCTCTTGAAGACTTCAACTTTGACCCCCGTTTCGTTTCTGAGGTCCTTTGGAAGCTAGTTGAAAAGTCTTGGCCCCCTGACAATCAAGCTATTTTCCTTCAGAGTTGAGGTCCCTTGTTGGGCCTTTAATTTGGGAACACTACACATTCTGCCTTTCCTATTTTCCAGTGTTGTTTGAATGGTAATTGGGTTTAGTTTTAGGTTTGGTACCAGTTTTTCGATCATTTTCCACGTAGATTATGGTGTACCTCTCTTCTTCTTCTTTCCAGGGAGTACAGATTTAGTTTACGTAGTCTTTCCCAGTAGTTGAGTTCTATGCAGTCATCAATCTTGGCTGTGAAAGCCTTTGCGTTTCTTCGTTTATTAGTTTCTTCCTTTTTATATGGGACGTCAAAACTGAGCAGTATTCAAGTTTTGGTATAATCAGTTTTTAGCACGGGAATCATTACTGTCCTGTCCCTTCTCTTGAACGTGCTTTGTACCTGTCCGGCGACTCTCTCTGCTTTATTTATCGCTATCTGATTTTGTTTCGAATTTCGCATCATCTGTCATTATTATCCCGAGATCGATCGCTTTCGTGCTTCTCTGAATAAATATATATATATATATATATATATATATATATATATATATATATATATAGTATCATTCAGTCCTTACTCAAGACCCCTTTGCAAGTTTTAAATTTTATGAAACTCCATATAAATTCATTTGAAATGAAGTTATTCGGCATTTTCTCTTGAAGGGGCCACAAACTTTTGAGTAATTAAGATATTTGCTACTTAAAATTGTGAATCCTTGAAACTCTCTTCCTATATATATGGTTTATACACATGTCGAAGAATAAAGTTTCCTGAAAATCCCCTGATATTTCAGATCTGATCTCCCTGATATATAAATAAAAGGTGTAAAAAAAATTCACATTTCATGTAACAAAACAATTTTTACTCTAACTACTATTAAAAAACGTATGCAAAAAATCACATGGCAAACTGAAAAAATTAACAAGATAAAATGCACGAGTTTTATATAATATAAAACAAATAGTGCTTGTTTTTGTTAAATTATTTATAAAATATTTACAAATAATTAAGTCCTAAATATTTCATATTCCTCCGTTATTCTCAAAAAATCCAAAAAATCCTGATATTTTTACAGGCATGTGTTTATGAAGAATAAATCGGTTTTTATTAAAAAGATTCAAAAAATGTATGAACTGGCAAAATAATTAAAAATTTCTCCTTAAAGGTCCGGTGAGGAACTGACATGTTATACAATCTTTGAGTGATAGTTTTGAAAAAAAGCAAGTCGTGGATCGTGACCTGAATACGGAGGTAGAAGTTTTGCCGCGCAGTCAACTCAGCGATTGCCAGGTCATCGGGGAACTAATGTAAGATTTTTCTTTTTTTTTTTCGGTTAACAACAAGATGCAGTGTATTTCATCAATTTATTAATTAACAAGAAATCATGTTTTATAAAATACCTAGTACAATTTTTATATTAAACAAATTAGTTACAGAATTAGTATCCATTAAATCTTAAATAACGGTACACAAACTAACATTGGAGACATTTTATATTTTACACAAAATTGTTGCAATTACACATTTTATATATACGCGTAAAACATCATACAACACATCGAATGCGCACAAACGGAAAACGGTTTTTTTATCTGCATGCATACCACTTCATCATTCAGCTGAGGCACGGGTCGAATAATTTTAAAAAATTATAAATTCTTTCCACGTGTCATGTGTAAGAGAAATGAAAGGCAGTACATGCCACAAGTATTACTAAAGTATCCCTAGAATCGGTAAGGATTCCAGACAATTTCAGGGATATGCAGCTGTTCGAGAAATTTTACAAGTCGCTCAAAGGATGACCGCCCAGTTAATTATAGTAGTACATTCTTTCCCTATTTTTAAAATAGATGACTATCCAATGAATCCTTTCACCACCTGTGTTCAACATGTGTTGACAATAACTGCACTGGTCTCTCGTAGTTGGCAGTTTTAATGTTTCATTTTTCGAAAAAAAACCGATAAATTTGGAGCGTGATTCGGTCACTTCATTACTCTCTGAAGTGTATTCGCATCCATTTTAAAAGTCAGCGACTACACTCCTGAGGCGATCGATTTCTATTAGGGGTCGTGATTCGAGGTATACTAGTACACTAATGGGCGCGTCTATAGCCTTGGCGAATTCCAATTTGACTAAGATGTTTCCACTCTGCTGTGGACTTAGTGTGCATTTACACTAGCAGATAAGTCAGGAGTGATGTCAAACGGATAAAGGTTAAATGGGTCGAAAATGTTTTCTGCGTTACCCCAATCCCAAGCTCATCACAAGCAACAGCAATATGGGCCAGATTGCGATATGCTCTCGCGCAAAGCGGGAACACAGCGTCTGTTGAATAACCTGTATCCACTGTCCGGCCCAATGCAACGCCATTGACCTATAGAGTTGTGTTTTTAAGGCCGAAATTCTCGAATTTAAAGGCGTTCTTTTTTATATTTCCATTCAGAGGCGTGTTCCTAGAACTCAGAGGGCGATGTTTTGTTTCGAAGCCAACCCTGCGGGAACCGTGTATAGTTTGATCTGTACTCTGTTAATTGGTTATTTTACTGTGGCACGTAGTAAATTTTTTTTTCAATTTCTATTTGTTTTGAACTTAGTTTCACTCGCCGTACGCGAAGTTATGCTTCCATAACATGAACCACAACGGGTTTTGCTGCTTCTTCATCAGCTCCCAGATTTATGCAGATCTCAGGATTCGTGCGGGTGAGCTTTATTTTCATATCGACACCATTCATAAGCAGTTTCTCCTGGAATGTGAAGTCTGTATGCAGGCGTCCAAAACATTCGTTTATCTTTTTTAGAATTTGTAAATTTATCCTTTACATTGCTTTCGTCCTTAGTCTGATAATAGCCCTCGGCAGTTAAAAAGGTATCCTTCGCTTCTTTTGAAAAGTTGAGGACATTTTCCATAGGCTCGTAGGTGATAATAGCCCGTTCCTGCCGAGATGTTGACCTGATTTAAATACACATCACGCTGGCTGCATATGGAGTGTACAAAGTTTGTTTCGGGAAATAACATTTATCATCCCAGTCCGTTCCATCAGAATGGACTATACATAGTTTAGCGTACATGTGCATGCAGTTTGAATCAAAAAATAAGGGCCTGAGCTGGGTATCACGAATTCTATATGAGCACTCGGGGGAACTAATTGTTTAAAAGGTTAATCGTAACAAAGTCACTGTGCTCAATAGAAACTTGTGTTGGGGGCATGTCAAAGAGGGACATCTCCGATTTACAACCTTGTGAGCTACGCGGATGGACGAAGCGTACCATGAGTCAGAAATAGTGCCACCTCTCTCGACATGTAGTAAACAGCCTATGATTCGTGAAAGCAAAGCCCTTAGCTTATATCAGTTAAAAAAATTATCAACCATAGGTTTCATTCGCTTACAACACTTTTTTTTTTAATGTCCTTTTACCTTTAACGCCACGTGCTGGCAACCCCTTCTTCCCACCACCACTCATTTTTCTCTCTGCATCTTTGATGATTTCGTCCCGTGTACGCTTTAAGTGCTTTTTTTAGAGCTTCTTTAGGTCTAGCCCCCGCCATTATGTCTTCTACAGTGTCAAAACCTGATTGTAACGCCTTCCTCCCGAGGTATCTGGTGCCCCTCTTCAACAAAGGGGGAGCCGTACGCAGCATGATTGAAAAAATGGATCTAAGCCCACTCCCACGCTGGTATCTCACCCCTCGATAGACCGTGAAAGGCCTTCGCGCCATTATAACTCAGTGCGACGAAAGTGCAGCTTCACTGTTAAGCTCCCGACGCCGAATGGGAAACTTTTTCCCTTAATCGTTCTTATATATATTAAGATATTGGTTAATAGATTAGTGGCGACATTCACATAATGGGGTTTGTCATATATTAATGCTCAAGCTCTTCCCTCTATAGTTAGGTATGTCAGCGATGCGCAGCAGCCGTGCCTGGGTATCCCCAACAAACTGGTGCTCCACAATGTTGCTGTAAATATAGCACATGTCTAGGGGTGTATAGCCATCGTCCAATTTCTCCAATTTCAACTGATACATTAGGTTGGACAATTCATGTTGTGCCTCGTGAAAGGTATCTCTGGAAGGCTGCACCATATCGGGGCTCGGGCATAATTGTGAACACCTCTTTGTCTTTAATATTTCTGTTAGCCGTTGATTTTAACATCAACGTGTGTGCAGGCGTATGTTTACGACTTCAAAAAGTAAGTCGGGGGTGAGGTATGACCTTTCAAGACTTACTTAAGGCCCTCACAATGTCCGAGGCTGTCATAATGACCAGGTCCTAATGTTACTTTTGTACTGTAGTACTGTGCCCCACTGAACAAGAATGTTCGCATGGCACCATCTAAGTTTAGGCCTAATTTTTCACACTCGTCGAGTCTAAGAACCATAAAAATATCCTGTTCCTTTTCTATAGTTATAAATTTGATGGATAGCTGAAATTCACATATTCCAACCTCATATGACTCACGACCCAATTCAATTGGCCCATGGAGTTCTGTTACGAAATTGACCAGGATGTTGTCAGGATGTACAAACAGAGAAGAGGACGGGAGTGTGACGTAGAAGTGGTTAAGCGCCATGTTGCATACTATTTAAGCTTCATTATTGCAGCAGCTTTTATATAGGTGTTCAAGCTTCCTGGTACCCTAGCCATTTCACCAGGTACATTTTTCTCTTTCCTGAACCTTTGCTGCCTAATTTTTTTTCAATTTTAAACGTTTTTTCCTAAATTAAATGTCACTTCCTGCAACTCCTCGCTGTAAAAACCTCCTGCAATTTCTTCTCCATTCAAATCTTCAACGTAATACAGCATTATCTCGTCTTTAGGTCTCATAGCTCTAACTTTAAAAATATCACGTGTCCATCCTTGCTCAAATCCCTTCGCAAATTTATTTCCCGACGCGATAGACTTACATAATCATTGATTTTGAAGTGTAGTGTGGTGGTACTCTACGAATATCTTCTCACCTCACGCTGTTTGCATACCTTTTTCTAAAACCTCATTAGGTGTCCCACTAGTGCGATGGTGTGAACGGTTGTATGATGAGGCCAATGATTCCAGAATGTCTATATATCTGTACGGGTTTTTGTGTACAGTGATGCGTGCGTTCCTTTAAGGTACGTTGAACTCTCTCAGGTAAAGAGGCCTTACGTATAAAGTTGCTAGTGTAGTAACTGATATTAAACTCTGCCAGCATGTTCTGAAAAGCTCGACCTATAAATTCTTTCCCCATATCCGTACAAAAATAGCCAGGAAGCCCGTTTTCTTTCAATATCAACGTTTTGGTGGCTTTAGCAACTGTTTCAGGCGATTTTTCAGGGGAATTAGCCACATATGTCTAGAGAATACATCTATTATGAAAAAGATGTACGGTAGCCATCACTATAAGGGGGTTCCAAAAAACCTTAGCTCCCCTCCACTTGCAGCTTACATGTTTACTTATATCGAAATAGTTTTTAGTGATTATAAAAATAAATAAAATTCTTTATTGCAGGTATTCTACTCTAGCTGATAAAGTGATAATATAATGGCTTCTCAATTAATTGGTGATTCGGAGAGGCAACGTGTGATAGATCGCATACGAGCAACAACATTTCGGGAAGCTCGTGATGTTGGAGCCACCTTTATAACACGTCCATGGGTTGCCAAAAAGTTGAAGAAGTGAGGACTTCGTCAAAAGAAATTGGAATAAAACTTTGGATGAATGCGAAATGGATACAACCAAATCTGGGCGCCCAAATTTGCCTCTCTCTCAGAAAACAAAGGATATCATTGAAAGCGGTACGCGTAAGCGGAAAAACAGCTGTGCTAAACTTTCTAGAGAGATCGAAGTGTTGAGAGGAAAGATCGTTAGTGGTGAGATCATTCGACTGTACCGTCATAGGCAAGGTTTAAAACCTTGGCATGAACTTCCAAAGCCAAGAAAAACTCAACTTAACATCGATGACAGAATGTGGTTTGCCCATTATCTTGAAGATTGGGATGTGGATGATTTCATGCATTTAGCCGTCTCCAATGAATTTTTTGTTTACGTAACACGTCCGCATAACTACCAAAATGATCGAGTGTGGGCCACACCACCAGATGAAATCGATGACAATGAACATTATCGCGAATTATTAAAAAGTCCAGACTGTGTTGTGTTTGTTTTATTCACTGCAAAGAAGCTCATGTGGGTGCTGAAGCCAAACATTTGGTCAGAGTTGGGATGGACAATATTTTCGCGATATTCTACCCCAGCATGTCATTCCTTTTCTAAGAAGCCCAAACAATGTTATGGATGTCGATCAGGTCACACTTCTGCACGATAAGGCCCCCTGCTTTAAGGCATTAGCCACTCAACAGTTGTTGCGGAACCATGAGATCGATTTCTTTGGAAATGAAGAATGGCCAGGAAATTCTCCTGACCTGAACGTTTGTGAACACATTGGATCAGTTATAAAGGACAAGGTTGAATGTCTCGTTTCAAGAACCTGCAGCAAATCGATTTTCGAAGGATACAATGACGCAACACATTGAAACTGTTTTAGCAAATTTGCGTAATGATCAAGATCTATTCACGTCACTTTTGGCAAGCTACCCAAAGCGAATTCAGGCTGTCTTGGAAGCCAATGGCGGGAACACGAAGTTTTGTTTCTCATTAAATGCAGGATTAAATTCTCTTTTGTAAGGTATGTTTAGTTTTACTGTACCTCTAATGGTTTAGGCCATGGGCAGGGGGGGGGGCTAAGGTTTATTGGAGCCCCGTATATTGAATATCTTTGCACGTCTGTTAAATCTGCTTGCCAAATAGTCAACTGAAGCCGCTGTTGTCTTGGCTGTTTTAAACTTCTCTCACACAGGCTTATGAAGTGTATAAGCATCCTGCTCCCGCAAAAACCTCAGCATCTTTTTTCCCTACTCCATCATTGTAAACACCTCTGTACAGTCTCTCAACACCGCCGTAGGAGGCTGGGCTAGAAATGTCATAATAGTGTCTTCTTAATATGTTAGGCATTTGCGTATTTGAAAGGCACGTGGAGTGCTGACCGTTGTTGTTTGGCCTCTTCTTTCTCCTCTTCAGAGATGCTACCGTTGGGGGTGATGGCGTGCTCAGTTGTGACACATGCGAGAATTGTTCCAAGTCTTTTAACCTGTTTAGATTTCCTATCACTGTTTTGGGGACATTTGCCATAGTCTCGCTTTAATATGCTCCATCCTGATGGTGACGGGGCCTATCCCACTTTCTCACCAGATCGTGGACGATGTCGACGATATTCGAACCCTGTACCGTTGTTCCTTCAACAATGATCTTGCCTGTATCGGTCCAATGTATGAGGGGTTCCTCAATAGAATATAAAGAAACCTTTATTCATCAATGTGGGAGACTGCTTTTTAATACATGATTGGTATGATTGGTCCAATGACGATTAGTCTAAGGCCGATTCGTCCAAATGATAACTGGTCCAATGGTCGATTCGTCCAAATGCATATTTTTATTAAATATTAATAAGTATATAATAAGTAACTTATGAAATATATTAAAATATGAGTATATTAATAAATCTATAACACATACAAGTTAATGCGAATGTATACACGCTGCACACACGCACACGTGTATGTATATATATATATATTTTTTTTTGTATTGGGGCGTTTACCGCCATTTCCCGCTATACGTTAGCGGATATCATGGCGAAGCAGAATATGAGAAAGAGAAACGGAGACGGGGGAAAGGCACTAGAAGTGGGAGGACCGCGGACGACGAGTGAGAAGTCACCTAAAGCTCAGAGAGGATGCGAGATTGGGAGGAAGAGGAAAAGACGGTCAAGCGAGAAGAGAGGGCTCTCAGCGAGCATAAGACGTAAACGATCGGGGAGGGGGAAATCAGAGAGGACCGGGAAGGCGCGACGACGTACTGACGACAGGGTGGGGCATTCCACAAGGATGTGAGAGACGGTGAGGGGCGACTGGCAGGAGGCGCAACGAGGAGCCTCCTGCCGGGACATAAGATAGCCGTGCGTGAGGCGCGTATGGCCGATGCGAAGGAAGCCGCGCAAGGACGACCTCTGTGTCGGGAGCAGTGGAAAGAGGACGCCCAATATGACAGGCGGGGGCGGATGGACCAGAGTTTATTTCCGGTGGCATCGTCCCAGGACTGCTGCCATATGCGGTCGTAGGACCGAAAGACCTGCACATAGTCAGAGAAGGGGAGCGGGCGGGGGAGGCATCGAGGCGGCGGACCGAGCTGTGCAGTCAGCCGCCTCATTACCGGAAACACCAACATGGGCAGGAACCCAGCAGGTGACCAGGATCCGGTGAACGGTGTGCAGGACATGGTACTCCTGTTGAATAAGGCGTACGAGGGGGTCCGGGGAATCATAGCGCTCGAGCGCTTGAAGGGCGCTCAGCGAGTCCGAAAAGATGGTACAGGAAGACCGCGAAAAACCCGATACCAGACGGAGGGCTTCCAGAAGGGCAAAGAGCTCCGCGGAAAAAATGGAGGCCTGAACCGGCAGGGGGATACCCCGGGAGGTAGGTGACAGCGACGGAGAGACGGCGGCCGCGACACCTGCAGGGGAGCGCGAGCCGTCGGTGTAGACGGGAACATCGTCCGAGTGTACGGGAAGATGGGCCAGAAAAGAAGACCGGAGGACGGTAGGAGGAGACTCCTTACGCAGGCCACGGAGCGCCTGGCAGCGGCAGATAGGGGTGGTCAGCCAGGGGGGGGGGGGGACAGGTCGAAGGAGAACGGCAGAATAGAGGGTGGGGGGATCCCCAGGGACGAAAAGATCTTGGCCAGGGAGGCAGCGAAATGCCACGTGTCAGGCCGGGGTAGCGCCTGGGAGATCGCGGAGAAGAGTAGGGACCTCGGGAGGCGGCAGATGCGAAGGTAACACTTCGCCATGAGAAGGCCCCGGCGAAGGGGCAGGGGGGGGTGTCCGCAGTCCACCTGAAGACGCGACAGGGGACGAGCGGAAGGCACCCGACGCCAGGCGAAGGCCACGGTGAAGAGGATCCAGCATACGGAGTGCCGGAGAGGAGGCGGAGCTGTAGACCACACAGCCGTAGTCGATGCGGGATTGCACCAGGGAGGTGTACAGGCGCAGCAGAGTACGCCTGCCCGCCCCCCAGGTAGTGTGGGACAGGTGACTCAAAAGGGAGAGGGTGCGGCGAGATGATTGCCGCAACCGCCTAAGGTGTGGAACCCAACCGAAAAATCCGTCGAGGGTCATACCCAGGAATCTAACGGATGGGACGAGGGGAAGAGGAGTGCCGGCAAGGGTAAGGGCGAAGGTATGCGACAGACAGAGGCACCGAGGGCGGAAAAGCATACTGGAAGACTTAGAGGGTGAGAAAGCATAGCCAACCGAGGACGCCCAGCGAACCACCGCGTTGATGGCTAGCTGGAGTCGACGTTCAGCCAAAGATGGGAGACGGCCAGAGCAATAGATAGCCAAGTCATCGGCATAGAGGGAGCTACAAACGGAAGTAGGCAGGACCGTGGCGACTGTGTTCATCACCAGTGAGAAACACAGGACGCTAAGGACACTACCCTGAGGGACACCCTCCTCCAACGGAAAGCGGTGAGAGGGTAGAACCGATGCGGACGCGAAAAGAACGGGCGGACAAGAAGTTATAAATAAAGGAGGGGAGAAAGCCTACGAAACCCAGGGAGCGTAAGCAGTCAAAGACCACGCTCCGCCGGGTAGTATCGTAGGCCTTCTGGAGGTCGAAAAAGACGGCGAGAACAAAGTGACGCCGGGAGAAAGCCTCCTGCACGTCGTGGCTAAGGAGGAGGAGGGGGTCGGTGGTAGACCGGAAGCGCCGGAAACCAGCCTGGGTAGCAGGGTATTGGTCACTCGCCTCCAGGGTAAGGGACAGCCGCAAGGCGACCATCGCCTCCATAACCTTGCAGGCGCAACATGTCAGGGAAATGGGGCGATAGTTCGACGGGAGTGAGGGGTCTTTATCGGGCTTCGGGATGGGGACGACGATGGACTCGCCACCGGTCCGGGAATGAACCCTCCAACCAAATCCGGCTACAGAGGTCCAGTAAAAAGCTGAGCCGAGGGGTGGAGGTGCCATAACAAGTCATAGGGGATATTATCGGGGCCGGGGGCGGGGGGCCTCCCGAAGCTCTGTCATGCGGAAGAGGTTATTATAGGGGTCATCCCTATGAGGTGGAAAATCCGGTGGGTCGCGGCGGGAGTGGGGGGAATCGGAACTGGAGATGGCTGCGAAGTGCGCCGCGAGTGCGTTCGCGACGGCCTCCGAATCGGATACGAACTCGTCGTCCCCGACCCGAAGCACCGGGGGTCGAGGGGGGACCCGGGTCCCCTCAAAACTACGCACCTTGCGCCAAACAGTCGAGGGGGCAGTCGAGGAGATCCCGGACACGTAACTCCGCCAGGAGGTACGCCGGGATAGTTTCAGGACCCGACGGGCCACTGCCTTCAGGCGCTGAAACGCTATCTTGTGCTCCGGCTGGCGGGTCCGGTAGAAGCGACGGCCGGCCCGGCGCCGCTCCCGAACGGCCTGGGAGCACTCTGGGGTCCACCATGGGACGCTGCGCGGCCTGGGGGAGCCAGAGGTACGGGGGATGCAACCGGCGGCAGCCGAGAGGATCTTACTCTCGAGGAAGGCGAGGGCATCACTAACGGAGGGAAAGGCTGGAATTGATGGCGAGATCGCCGTGCACCTCGCGTATGAGGCCCAGTCTGCTCGGGCGGACAGTGGCGGGGGGGGAGGAGACGGGTCGGGGTAAGACACACTGGGAAATGGTCACTGCCGGAAGAATCCGGCAGGACCTCCCAGGTGAACGTCGTGGGAGTAAGAATGGCGGGTCGTGAGTTACCCACGGTATAGGTCCTATGTCCTTATCGGGGAACGACCGTTCTCCCCCTCAGCATAGGTTTCCAAGGAATTTTCGAAGGGGTCCGGGGCTCAGGAGATCCCCCATCCCCTACGATGTTGGGAGGTGTTATTTCAAGTCACGTGATTGACCCAGTGCACTGCGTCGATTAGCTGATCATTCCATTTCTAGGGCTAGGAGTCGAGTCGACGGGGAATCATCTCCTCCCATGCCATAAGCCTAATGATAGGCTGTACTGGGTTCCCGGAGTCAAGGGGACCCGATAGGTCGTCTTTCGAGGGTACGACAACACGTGAAAACCGTACCTTGCACCACGTCGGTTAGCCTATGATTCCGTGTATTTGTAAGGCACGGATGAGGGGGAAATCTCAAATTAAAACCCCCCACAGCCATAGGCCTAATGGATAGGCCTCGTATTGGGTTCCCGGAGTCAAGGGATCGCCGATGAGTCTAAGCGTGTACCGGAACAACCTGGAGAATTTTGCGAATGGAGCTAGAGGCCGCGCAAAGTAGCCTCTGTAGCCGTTCAGCTAATTCTCGGTCCACGTCTCACGGGTACCTATCGAAGTTTGATCGTGGCTGAAAGGACCTATGAAATGGCAGATAGATTTCTTTTTGGTCAGGTGATTGACGACTGCACTGCGGCGATTAGCCGATGATTCCATTTATAGGGCTAGGAGTCGGGGGGAATCTTCTTCCCCCCAGGGCCATAAGCCTATGGATAGGCTGTATTGGGTTCCCGGAGTCAAGGGGACCCGATAAGTCTTTCGGGCGGTACGACAACACGCGAAAACCGTACCTTGCAACACGTCGGTTAACCTATGATTCCATGAATTTGTAAGGCTAGGAGGAAGCGGGGGGACATCTTATCTAATCTTCTCCCCCCAGAGCCATAGGCATAATGGATAGGCCTCGTATTGGGTTCCCGGAGTAATGGGATCGCCGATGAGTAAGCGTGTACCGGGGAAAACCTGGAGAATTTTGAGAATGGAGCTAGAAGCCGCGCATCGTAGCCTCTGTAGCCGTTCAATTAATTCTCGGTCCACGTCCCCCGGGTACCTATCGAAGTTTGACCGTGGCCGAAAGCACCTATAAAAAGGTAGGGCCGGGGTGATCCTAGCCCGGCAGCAGACCCCTCTATAAACCCCTTCGTTGACTTATAAGTAGCGCGTCATAGGGCCTATGTCTTGGGCCAAAATTTTCCATCAATCGCGCGCCCAATGCCTCGGCTCGTCGGAACAACTGTCTCCCCGGTGCCTATGGCGACCCATAGGGCTAGCGATCAGCAATAAGTAGAAGATGGAAGGTCGCAGATTGGGCTCTAAAGGCGCCCAAATCTTGTGAGTTTCAACAGGGAGGTAACATCATGCTAAGGGGTGAACGTGAGTTTTAGTCCCTACCCTCTCACGGAATCTACCGGTTGAATTAATTCCCTTAGCAATGTGATGTAGGATGCTGCCTAATCGAAATTCTCACAACTTACCCAATGGGTGTTGTAGACCGTCACGATATCGAGGGAAACCAGGGAAAGGTCGATACAGGTGAAACTGTCATGGGCCGAGTGGAAGCAGGTTGGGGAGCCATCGTTCAGAAAGGTGAACTCGAGCTCGTCCATAAGGGAGAGAAGGGTCCCGGAGAGAAAGGTGGAGCAAACGTCCCCCAGGCCGGGTCCCGACTGTTGAAGTCCCCGAGAAGCAGAAAAGGGCGGGGAAGCTGAAGAATTAGGTCACGGAGAGAATCGGGTGGAGGGCGTACGTTAGGGGAGGTAAAGAGAGCAGACCGTGAGCTGGCGCCCCAAAGAAAGGCGCACGGCCACAGCTTGCAGGACAGTACGGAGCGGGAGGGGGCGGAAAGGGACGGAGCGGTGTACGAAGACCGCGGAGCCCCCCCTGCCCGCCCCATCGAGAGGCGGGGAAGGGAGCCCGCAGTAGCCGGACACTCGAGGGAGGGAACGGGATCCCAGAATCGTCTCCTGAAGGCAGAAACACGCCGGACACCTGGAGGCCAGGAGAGAGGAGACTCTCGAGGCCTAACAGGAGCCCGCGGATGTTCCACTGCAGGAGCGAGGTATAGGGAGGGGTAGGAAAGTCTGCGAAAAGAATGGTTATGGGGTGGGTGGGCCGATTGGGCGGCCCGAGATTAACAAGGGGATTGGAAAGCCCCGGGGTCCAACGGGGGACGCCGAACGAGGGAGGTCACCCCGACGAGGGGGCGATGTGGAACCAGTCGCCGGCAAGTCCTCCAGAAGAGGAGTCACCCGGACATCCGGGGGAGAGCGATGCATAGAAGGGGATGCGAGGGGTATCCAGAAGGCCCCTCCCTTCCACGGAGGTGCAGGGGAGGCAGGACTACGAGGGGGAGTGGAAAATGATACCTCACCCGGAGGTACAGGTAGGTCGAGGAGAGAGATGGGGCGGGTCAAGCGCGGGGGCGTGCACGTCCCACCCACGCCGACCAGGCGGGCGAGTTCCCCCTCCAGTGGGTCCATCGATCGGGCCGGAGAGGGATGTATCTCAGCCCCCACCACGAGGGCCGTCGAGGACCTCAGGGGGGAGCGTTCATAACGGTTGCGCAGTGGGGACGGTGAGGACACCGGGGCGGTAGAGCGAAGGGGGCGTTTGTGTTTGGGAGAGGAAGGTGATGCGAGGCCTATGGCCTCGAACCTTTCGGGTCGCTAATGGCGCGGCGCTTGAGGCCCTTACCCCTCCGTCGTGCGGCCCGCATGGGTGACGGCGGGTCACGATCCGAATGGGGGTGGCCGAAGGCGCCGGTGGAGAGGGCGTAGAAGGGGCAGGGGGGGTTGCCGACGAAGCATCGGCGTTCGCGGAGGGAGCACGTGGAGACGCGCTGGTAGTACGGGGAGCCGCGGTAGGAGTCCGCTGGGCGGAAGAGGATGGACTGGGAGTAGCGGACACGGTGGGTGGAGGCGCGTTGGGAACCGCCGGTGAGGACGGGGTCTGGGCCGGCGGCGGCCGGGAACGGAGAGCCTCGGCGTACGAGGTACCACGCCGGGCCTCGCAGCCACGCAACCGGTCCCGCGCCTCCCGAGCGCTGAGAAACTCTGATGAACAGAGGGCCCGAACCTCCCTCTCAAAGAGGAAGGACGGGCAAGAGCGGGATGAAGCAGGGTGTGGTCCATGGCAGTTGGTGCAGGAAGGCGGAGCAGTACAGGGCAAGGGGTGGGGAGGGCCACCGCAGCGGACACACAACGGGGCCGGCTGACGGCAGGAGCTGCTCACGTGGCCAAACCTATTGCACTGAAAACAGCGCGTAGGATCTGGCACGTATGGTCGTACCGAGAATTCGCACGCTCGTCTCTCACCAAAGCCCCAAAATACCGAAACGGGGGGCACCATTGAGTCGAAAGTGAGGAGCAGGCGAGGAGAAGGGGCGGTTGGGGATCGCGATCTGTCGGGAAAGCGGTACACTCTCACAACACCCTGGGAGGCGAGGTCAATCTGGAGGTCTTCCACCGGGATAGGTAGAAGACGAGCAGCGTAGATTGTGCCCTGGCACTGGTTGAGGCGGGGGTGGGGGGACACCGTGATCCCGCAGCCCAGGACATTGGGGATAGCGAGCAGAGAGGAGGTTTCGACAGAGGAACGCGACCTTATCAGAATGGAGCCATCCCTCTGAGGCCGAAGGTCAAAACGAGCCGTCCCCGTCACCCCATGGATCGCTCGAAAGAGGCGTTCATGGTGGGGGGAGGGGCTTGGAGGAGGAGGGGCGGAGGACGAGGAACTTGTCCACCGTCCTAAGGCCGAGCGAAGCCGTCGGGCCAAACACCACCGGTACTTCGAGGGGACGGGGAGACGAGAAAGGCGGACGGCGACGTCGGGTCCCACGTCCCCCAGGGGCCGAGGGGGCCGGGGGCGATGAGGCCCGACCGGAGTGGGAGGCGACCGGGGCCGCGGGCTTCCGACCTGAGGGCGAAAAAGGAGGTGGGTCCCTATCGGGACGTGGAATATGGGGGATCCAGGGGTCGGGGGGTCCACTGCAGGTCCATCCGCCACTGGCGGGGGTCGGGCAGCGGCGCCACGAGCCTGGGGAAGAGAGGGAGAGGAGGTGTCGGCAAGAAGAGCAGACGGGGTGGGCGAGGGCTGCCGACTGCCCTTACCAGACCCAAGGTCCAAAGAGGTAGTCAGAGGGAGGTCAGATGCACAAGCCGGGTCGTCAACGAGGTCGATTAGATTTGTAAATGTTTCCATCAAAAAAAAAAAATTTGTTTCGCGCCCGGGGCCGCGAGGAACCGATTACCCGGGGCCCAAGGGGACCAAGCGCATGCCGGCGGGGGATGGGTGCCTCGTCCCATGTAGGTACCCCCCGTTTCAAAAGGGGCCCTTGCAGCGTCGAAAGTTCTCCCCCGCCGGCAGCAAAGACCAAGGCCCCCCAGGGTCCCAGGCCCGGGCACCCTACCAGCCAACTTAGTCCGGCCCCGGCCATGGGAGCGACCCCCCCAGCGACCAGCCCCGGCAGCCCACGGGGCGCGCGAAGTGAACAGAGAAAGCAGAAAAAACAGAGGGGGCAAGGAAGAGGGGAAAGAGGGGAAGACAGGAAAGAGGGGGCTGTAGGATAGCAGGGTATGCTAAAAGTCTACTTCGCAACCGGGCGGGGGACCCGGCAGGGCCCCCAGCCGCGGCTGACCCCCCTCGCCACATGGAGGCAGGAGCCGGCGGGAGATCCACCCCAGAAAGACCGCCCGCGGGGAGGGTATATATATATATATATATATATATATATATATATAAACTGCTTTGACATGTAAGACTAACGCTTAATTTAGACTAATTTAAACTAAAACAATAGAAGTTTACATTTGAAACCAGCTTTAAGGTTTAGTTAGTAATCCCCTAGATTTTGTACTGTTCGCACCTTTCTTCTCTCCAAAATTAGTTACCCTACCCATGGAGCCCGTTGTGTGCGAAACTGAAATCTGAAAGAGGAAAACCAAAGCTTGCAGTGAGTGGCTATTTATTTACAATGCGAGGGAAGAGGATTCAAAAGACAACTCAGAAGGAAACATATTATTGGCGATGTGAGAAGAGAATCTGTAATGCTACTGCAGTTACACATTATCGAGAAAATTGCCATTTCTTAAAAAGTGAAAGTGAGCACACTTGTGGATCTGCGGAAGCTAGTCATTTCCATATAGTGAAGTGCCATAATGAAATTAAGCAAAAAGCCAAGGACACCAGTGAAAAACCTTCTCAAATCATTCAAGGGGTTGTTAGTCAAGTCAACTCATCCATCGTACTATATATTGGGAAGAAGGAATCATTAAAGAAGTTGGTAAGCAGAGTACGAAAAGATAGCCCTCTAGAGCCGACAAATTTAGATGACTTATCTATTCCAGAGGAATATAGGAGAACACTTTCTGACGAATTATTTTTAGTTAGAGAATCAAGCATTGGAAATGACAAAATTTTGATATTTACTCCCTCTTTTAATTTGAAGAAACTTGAAGCAGCACATTTTTGGATTATGGATGGAACCTTTAAAACCGTTCCAACAATTTTTACTCAGTTGTACACTATTCACGCACCCGTTGGACCGCATGAAAGAAGTTGTATTTTACCTTTGGTTTATGTGCTGATGTCACGAAAAAGTACGGAATGTTATGTCCAGTTTTTCCGCGATATTCTCGAATATGCTGCAGCAAATCAAATTACCCTCTCCCCCGAAATGATAATCACTGATTTTGAAATAGGGGCTATAAATGCAAGTAAATGTGAGCTGCCAGGTACACTCAACAAGGGTTGTTTCTTCCATTTTGGACAAAGCATTTACAGAAAGGTAATTTCTTGTGGTCTTAAATCTCTATATTCTAATAATGAAGATTTCTCAATAAAAATCAGACAAATAGCTGCGCTCGCTTTTCTTGCACCAAACCAAATTGAAGAAGCGTGGTTACAACTTAAACCAACAATTCCAGATGAAGGCACTCCTGTAGCAGCTTATTTTGAAGAAAATTATGTTTGCGGTAAAGTTCAACGAGTATTACGTGGCCAAGAATTGCGACAGCCGCCACTTTTTCCACCATCTTTGTGGTCGGTACATGACCGAGTAGAGATGGGGATACCGAGAACTCAAAATAAGGTCGAAGCCTGGCATCGGCGCTTTGAAATTTAGTAGGTTCTGCTCATGTAGGTCTTTTTAAAATAATAACCGAGATGCGAAAAGAGTAGAAACACACCGAAGGCGTAATTGAATGCATAATCCGGGGAGAAGTCACATCAAAACTCAGAAAAAAGGACATCCAACGGGAAAGCAGGATTTTAAGAATATTCCAAGAAGCCGACCAATATGATGTCTTAGATTATCTTAGGGCATTAGCTCACAATTTGAGTTGTTTTTTTTAATATTTTTTAAATTGTGTTTTTTAATCCTCTTAAGACAATTTTATTATTATTTTCAGTATAAATAAATTCTTTTTTTCTTATTTCTATTTCCCTAAAGTGTAGGTCTCTAATTTATATTTATATTTATATATATATATATATATATATATATACAGTATATATATATATATATATATTATATTTATATTATATTATATTTTCTAAGTTTAGACCAGTTTCCTGATTCGGCTAATCGGCTATTAGACCAACTGTCTTTTGGACGAATCAGTATTGGACCAATCATCCATTGGACGAATCAGTATTGGACCAATCATCCATTGGACGAATCGACCATTGGACCAATTGTCATTTGGACCAATTGTCATTTGGACGAATCGACCATTGGACCAATTGTCATTTGGACCAATCGTCATTGGACCAATCGTCATTGGACCAATCGTCATTGGACCAATCGTCATTGGACAAATCGTCATTGGACAAATCGTCATTGGACAAATCGTCCCGATCCGGTTCGATATGTTGTGGGGGCGCACTGTTATTCTTTGGTTGGTCAGCTCTAACGTCGACCCTAGGCCCTATGTCGCCATGCTCATCGTTGCCCGCGCTGTGCCTAATAACTACGGGGACCTCTGTCGGATTCTTATAATTTTCGTACTCATGAAATTTCTGGAGCTTCTTGTATAAGATTCTTTTCTCATCATGTGATTTTTCACTGTTTAATAGGTCTAACAATTTGCTTTCCATTCCTTTAAGCTTGCTTTTACGGGGTTCTAGAACCGTGACTGAACTCTTTGAACTTTGCAGTGAAGCATACACCTGGTGTGGATACACGACCACTGTCTTCATTATATTAATCAGTCAGTAAAGGTCCAAAACTGAAAATGAGATGGGGAGGAATGATCCCCCTCTTTGTACAATAATTCGCTTTTCTTCCCCCACAGATTGACTTTTACGAGCGAGCGCGCGTATTATGTTCTTGTAACGACGGAGGCGAGCCTTCTGAAAGGGATTCGTTGATACATTGCAATTTATAACGTTAAGACAGATTTCACAGATGCATTTTAAAAAAAATCCGAGTCGATATTTTTAAACATCTACTGCAATGCCCGGGGCAGTCGATGATAGATTTTTTATTAATTCATGGTATTTCTTTAGCCTCTGTCATTCTGGAATATACATCGTTTCAGGCTCGTTTAGGAATATATTCGCTCTTAGAAGCACTCTAAACGTGTTTCGCGGGTGAAGGTCACAAAGCAAATATCTGTAACGTTGACTTGTAGCTGCTTTATAAACTTCCACAAACTCCTTAAGCTGATTCGGGAACATTTGATTGGTTAACACCCCAATTTGTAACATCTCTACGTTGCGCGAATAAGATTAGTGTGTATTTAATGACACATCGCGCATATCTCTTTTTTTGAAAAATAGATTCGGATTGATGAACACGCTCATGTTAAGAGGGTGGGAGAACAATGTAAATGTCTCGGCAAACCTTTTATCCATTTCTAACGAGATCATCAATTACAATGACTGTATGCTCATCCCCCTTTAACGAATTAACGTCATATACACGCCTTTGTGAAACAAAATATCTTGATACTCGTTGAACACTGACTGGTACGTCGAATAGCACCATACGACTTTATGCACAAATTGAGAACGTCTCCCCCTTATCTTTAATGATTTTAAGCATAAACACAGTTTTACCACATCCTGTAGGGCCAGATATAATACATGTGGAATGTGGACGAGCTCGTGAACCTGAATTTTTCTACAGAATCCATCTCTAACACGTCACACCCCAAGTGGAATATTTACACAATAATAAAAATTTAAGTAGTGTTCCTAATATTCTAGTTTTGTTTATCCTCTTCTTCCACAGAACCGTGAACGACGAGTTACAGCATGTCCCCATCATCGATATTACAGACGACCTCGATGACAGTAGAGTTGTGGTTACAGACTCCACCCCCGCTGACGAACACATGATGAAGAGCTTTCCAGGTCAGGTATAAAACGTGCCAGGAGTGCATCGGTTTTTAGACCCCCATCCCTCTACGTCTTACGACACAACCCCCACATTAGCCCCCTCCTTAAATAAAAATACGTCCCCTTATTCCTGTTCAATTCCGGACACATCCTCCACAACAGCAGCAGCTTCTCGTGCTGTAGAAGAAGGTATAACATTCGAACTGGTGCGCACCGCCACCCCAGCCCTGACTAGAAATCGGTATGTAGTCAGGGTTGACCCTGGAACCCTGTATAGCAACGGTGTTGAACACTGTCTGCGACGCGTAGTTGAACGTATTGTGGAGTTTGCCCTTCAGAACCACGACGAACGTGAAGTCAGGACGAGGCTGTCCTTCGGGTTCGGGTCAGATGACGGGGATGTAGATGATTTTTGGGTAGTAATACCAGTCAGACGCTTGGCCGCTGTATAGAATATACAGGGTGGGGCACGGGAACCAAGTGTTTTTGGAATAATCAGGAAAATGATATTTATTTTTAAAGAAAATATATTGGTAGAACAACATTCGTAAGAACATAGCATTTCATGTCATAATAATCATGTACCGAAAATTATATCTGGCATATGATGTCCTTGGCCGTCGACGCATTGTTGAAGGCGTTTACGAAAATTGGCCTCCACTCTTCCCAGCAGGTCTCTGTTGATTTGGATGATTTGTTGACGGATCGCTTCCTTCAATGCATCTAATGTACGGGGCTTGTCCTCGTAGACACGTGACTTGAGGTACCCCCATAGAAAGAAGTCACATGTGGACAAGTCAGGGGACCGAGGGGGCCATGCAATGTCACCAAATCTCGAAATGAGATGGTTGGGAAACAGGGGGCGAAGAACAGCCATTGACGCTCTGGCGGTGTGTGGCGTGGCCCCATCTTGCTGAAACCAAAAATGTCGACGAGCAATACGCCTTCTTCGTAACTCAGGGATGAAAAAGGTGTTCACCATCTCAATGTAACGCCCAGATGTTATGGTAACGGTAACCCCATTTTGTTCGAAGAAATAGGGACCGATGACGCCAAACTTTCCCACCGCGCACCAAACTGTAACCTTAGGGCTATGCAGCGGTTTTTCATGTTGTCGCCGCGGATTTTCAGCAGCCCAATACCGACAGTTTTGATTGTTGACGGCCCCATTAAGGTGGAAATGGGCTTCATCACTCATTACCACCATCATGTTTTCATTCTGCTCATAAAGTGCAAGCATTTCCTGTGCAAAATTCAGTCGTTGAGGGCAATCGTTTACATTCAATTCCTGCACCATCGCTAACTTGTATGGGTGAAAATGTAATTCTTCATGCAAAATCCGTCTAACAGTACGATTGCTGATTCCGAGTGCAGCTGAATGTCTCCGAGCAGAGCGGCCTGGGCTTTGCAACATCGCTTGTCTGACCCTTTCAACGTTCTCTGGAGTACGCACAGTGCGTTGCGGCCCCTTCGGTTTTGTTTTCATTATTGAGTCTCCTGTTCGAAGATTGTTAACCCAACGTAAGATTGTGTCACGAGCGGGAACAGAGTCATTTCGATGAATGTTGAATCTGCGGCGAAACGCACGCTGAACTGCTGTCACTGACTCGCCACTCCTAACAAAATGATCATACGCGAACATGCGGTGTTCTAACGTCCACTGCTCCATGATGGCACCTGAAAGATAAAGGTGAGTGTTAGTTAAAGTTAAATGCTATGAACCCAGGAATGGAATGCTACCTACCGCACGCCCCTCCCATTCCTAATGGCCGATTACTAGCTATTCAAAAAACACTTGATTCCCGTGCCCCACCTATATCTTGCGCCGTATAATGCAGGTCTCACAAAGTAGTACAGCCTTCAATATGGACAACTTCACGGTAGATATTGACAGTATTCCGAGTTGCGGGTGATAGTGCCATACCTTATACTCAACTTCAATTCTCCGGTAATTTACAGAAAGCATATAAACGCCGAGCGTGGTTGCAGTTTTATAGCAATAGTCTTAGCTCATATGTTCACTGTGCTAAATACAATCGTGTATAATATCTGGTTGCCTACGGTTGTGCAGCGTGCCCGTAAACTGGCTTCAGATTGGAAGATCGAGTTTGAGTGATGTGTATTCTGAAGAACTGAGAAGGGTGGAGCAGGGAATTAAAGTTCGTATAGTTGTATTTGGAATGGATGTGTATTGTGTAAGGGATGTCCCGAGTTTGCGGATGATATAGTGAAACATTGTAAGGAATGCCACATGGTATGTGAGCAGTGTAAAAGCCCCCAAATGTGAAAGTCGTATAGTTGAAGGTGAGAAGAGGGACTGTAATGTGTGTAGACGTACATTTTCAATAATAAATGCTTTGAGCTCCATAAGTCAATTGGCACTTGCAGTAAAATGAGAATATCTGAATGTGGTGTTTCATATGATGGATAATTAGGGGAAATTCACGCATAAATGTGATGAAATTCGCTGTTCTACATGGCACGAGAAATATAAGGCGGATGGTGTAAAGCATGTATGTTATATGAAAGATGCTAAGCCTAAAAATAGACCTTATAACTGTGTACTACGATATAAACATATAGTTGCTGAAACCAGAGAAGTTATCCCATATCTACTTGTAAGTCAGACTATCTGCGATGAGTGCATGGATGCTGAATATGAGTGTCACAAATGTGGTAAATGGACAAACTTTTTTAAAACGATTGCACACGACAGCCCTGTGAAACTCTGTGCCCTATATTTGTAAAGTTAGCGGACAAGTTCAAAAAATTACTATATTCTTCCCCATAACGGCGCAAAATTTGACACTTCCTTTATAAGGAACTGCTTGAACACGAGTCATCGGAGATATTTACAGGCGACCCATTGAAAAGAGGAAAACTTATACAGATGCAAATAAGAGGTAATGTTCAGTTTAGAGATACTTTCTTATTCACACCTTGTAAACTAGCCAAGCTACCAAAGGTGATGGGCGTAGCCGCCGAAGTTTCAAAAGGGTATTTCCCTTACACTTTCCTCACTAGCGACACTTTAAATTACGTGGGACTACCTCCCCCCAAACATTAACTATGCCAGCATGTGTAATAGTGAGCGTGAAGATTTTAACCGCTACTACAACAGTTTTAATAAAGATATTCCTTACAATATAGCGGATGAATGTGAGCGTTATTGCGTGAATGACGTGCGCGTGCTTAGAGTATGCTTCCAGGCATTTAGAAGGATGTAACGTACATCGGTTCAACTGCGACCCGTTTGCAAGTCGTAACCACGATCGCCTCATTGTGCTTTACTGTGTTCAAGAACAATTTCATGCCTAAAGACACCTTAGCCGTCATTCACAGAAATAACCCTTGCAATTATGGGCGTAAGGCTATTTACTGGCTCATACACCTACAACAGCAGACCCGTGTATACATAAAACATGCCCGCAACACGGGAGAAGTACCCATTAAGGTTAATGGTCGTGTTTTTTGGGTTGATGGCCTAAGCGAAGACCGGGTCACTGGTGAGAAGACTGTGTACTCCTTTAACGGTTGCTGGTGGCATGGATGTCCAAGTAAAATTGAGGAAGATCTGAATAAAATCGTTGATTGGTCAGTCACATGGCAAATGAGATTTAACGTTGATAAGTGCAAAATTTTGCATATAGGTTCGCGTAACGGTAATTTTCCGTATAGTATGTCAAGGAAAGATTTAACAAGCGTAGAGCAGGAAAAAGATTTAGGAGTTATAGTCACTGGTGATTTAAAAGTAGCGAAACAAAGTACAGCAGCGGTCAATAAGGCGAACAAAGTGTTAGGTTTTATAGCTCGAAATTTTCAGTACAAATCGCGCGATATTATAGTTCCACTTTATAAATCATTAGTTAGACCCCATTTGGAGTACGCGGTCCAATTTTGGAATCCGCATATGCGCAAAGATATAGACAAAATCGAAAGAGTTCAAAGACGAGCAACTAAGATGATTCCGTCGCTTAGGTCAAAGTCGTACGAGGATAGGCTTAAGGAGTTAAAATTGACAACACTCGAGACTAGGAGGCTAAGGGGTGATCTAATCCAGGTTTTCAAAATTATGAATGGGTTCGATAACGTAGATAGAGATAGCTTTTTCGAAATATCTCAATATAATAGGACTAGAAATAACGGGTGTAAGTTGACAAGTAGAAGGTTCGAGACAGCAGTTGCCAAAAACTTTTTTACGCATAGAATAGTAAATAGCTGGAATAGTTTGCCGGTAGAAGTAATTAGTAGCACGTCTATAAACATGCTTAAAAATCGATTAGACGCATATGTTGATAGAAAGGGTATAGTTTAAGGTAGCAAAATTAAGGCTTTCTGGGGATAGATCCCACAGCTCAACACAAGTGTTGTGGGATATAGGGAGGCAGCGTCTTGGGTTAGGGGATACTGTCCTTACACACCCCATTTAAAGAGATTCCTCTGCCGAGCGGTGCCCCCCATAGTGCTGTGAGGTATTGAAAAACTCATGATCTTCACTTGCCCCACAAACACCTTTAAATGGGAGACCCAAAATGGGTGCACACACATTTCTACATTACTGTACAGTAGGACGGCTCGTTTTTACACTTTTTTCGATATTTGATTGGGGGTAGTGCGGAAAAGTTGCGATTTGGAGAGAAAATAAAGTGTGTAAAATTTTTTTGATCTACGTCAATACCTTCCGGTGGCGGCGAGTCCTTAAAAATCGAAAAATAGGCCTAACGGGGTAGATCGGAAAATGGTTTTAAAGACTTACAAAATAAACAATACAAATTTCAGCACAATCTGTTAATAACTTCCGGTGGCGTCTTAGCCGTTAAAATATCCAAAATATTGATTTAAAGCAAGTTTTAACAAGATGTTATACAAATGTTAATTCCGGTATATTTCTGTGCAAACAACCCTGAGAACACTATTATAGGCTTGAATAAATTAATAGCAGTCATTGAACAATGAACATTATATAAAAATTATATAAAATTTGTGTGTTTTTAGGCCTATTTTTCGATTTTTAAGGACTCGCCGCCACGGAAGGTATTGACGTAGATCAAAAAAATTTCACACACTATTTTCTCTCCAAATCGCAACTTTTCCGCACTACCCCCAATCAAATATCGAAAAAAGTGTAAAAACGAGCCGCCCTACTGTACAGTCTTTACAGCCACACCTACACTTTTTCTCGTAAGTGTATATATTGTAATGTATATGATTGTAAATTTTGACTTGGTCCGCAATCGATATGGACCGTGACTTGATGGATATCGTAATGAAATTGACTGGATTCTTTGGATCTGATATATTTGCATGTCTGTTATAAATAGATATAGAGTGTAACATATTTGTGGATAGTAGTCTATTATGACTTGATCCTCTGGATCCAAAGATTCTATCTTTAGTTTTAAATCGATAATTAATTAGTTTTAAATTGATAATTATTTAGTTTCGTAAAAATTGGTCGTTGCCAATTTACCGGCAGTTTTTACATAAATTTCTTATGTTCTTGTGGTTCGGAACCCACGTAAAATTGTAGGTCCCCTCCGCCACCACGGAAGACATACACAATACACGATTACGAACACAGTTAGGTAGACCAGCCATGAGTGGATCCTAGGGTCTTTGTTGGTCTGAAACATTATATCCACTAGGGTGCATAAAAAATGGCAACTTTCAAAAATTGATTTGGCCCTACGTTATTATGGTTACATTCCCTAAAAAAAATTCGCATGCAAAATTTCAGGTCAATTGATTAATATCTACTGGGTCCACCTAGCTCCTAAACTTTTACAAAAATGACAATTTCTGGGATAAATTGCCTTAAATTATTTTTTTCACATATACCTTTATTTTATTGAATTGAACGATCCTTAAGGTACTATAGGCCGAGTATGTTTAGTTTGCTTGTGTTTAAGCCATAGCTACTATTAATAAACAATTTGCCATCATGAAATACCTATAGCTATTTTTTCTTATTTTCAGGCATGTAGACTACTTTAATATTAATCTATGTTTCTATTACAGGTCAATTTTTGATATGTTGGTGATAATAGTTGATATGAGATATGCATAATAGTGGTAAAGCCAGTGAAGCCACTTCTAGTGGTAAAACTTGTTCAAGTGGTGCGGATAAAGTTGATGTAAAAACACTAAAAAAAACCTGTATATTTGGATTAGGTCCTGGCATCACAAATAATAATGCAAAGATTGCAGGATGTCGCTTGCCAACAAGTGAACAAGTTCTTAGATATTTCCTATTTCACCAGCAACAGGGTCTAAGAGAGAAGAACTAAGCGAGATATAGCTAAAATTGTTTCAACAGAAATTCAACCATTCTACAATAAAGCCAACATACCAATGATTACTGAGAAAAAAGCGTGAGAAAATAATTTCGTTGTCAGAAAAGAATGCGAAAGAGAGAAATTCCATTGAAAAGAAGAGAGCTACAAAGTACAAAGACAAGAAGATATGGAAATGCAACTTAAAATGACTTTTCTACTGTGGATTAAAAATGCCAAAAAAATTATGAGTAATCCAGAAGATATACAATTTCTTCAATCTATGCAAGGGGATAGAATTGCTTCTTTTGGAGCTCATGATCAAACTTTAGCATCCAAAATGAAGCGCATTAATTTTCGAAAATGTGAAGAAAATGCGAGAAAAGAAAAGGAATTGAGACACACTGAAGCTTCTTGCAGTTATGTTGAATTAGAAAGCAGTAGCATAAGCGATACAACTACCATTGTGTGTGAGTCAGAAGCTAATGATGGAGCTGAAAAAGATGGAAAATCCACAGTCAACAGTCTGTTTAGGTACTCAAGCTATCATTCCTCATGACATTCTGAAAAGACCGAAACTTGTTTCTTTGGCATCAAGAATGAAAATGACTCCGGCACAACAGGCTGCATTCACAAAAGCTTTTGTTGAAGAATGTGGTGGTAACACTAAGGCAGTGGCAACTTCATATGCTACAGCTGATAGAGCAAGACGCGAAGTAGCCCAAAAAATTTCAAGTTCCATTAAAAAATCCTGGCCTCTCTTCATTGGGATTCGAAAACAATTTCTACTCTGCAGGATAAATATGTTAAAGAAGAACGATTAGCCGTATCAGTTGGAAATTCAATGGATCTCAAACTACTTGGTATTCCATCATATCATCCTAGTGCTGGTGGCAGTGGCCAATCTGGGAAAAACTTGACTGAAGAAGTTATGAAGCTACTGAAATTGTGGAACTGCTCCGATTCAATAGTGAACTTGGTTTTCGACACTACAGCAACCAACACGGGACATGTGAGCGCTGCATGCATAACTATCCAACAAGAGATTGGACGGCCTTTATTATGGTCTGCATGCAGGCATCATGTTGGTGAAGTTATTATGAGTCGTGTGTTTCAGGACATGAAAGTAGAAACTTCGAGTGGACCAGAAATTAATATCTAACAGATTTCGAGAAAAGTTTCAGTGGATTTCCAAGGATGAAAAATTGAAAAAAAATTGACTTCAATCAGTGCTCCAAAGCTGTCCAGGAGATTCTTCAGGAATGGACTGATTATGCAATTCAAATAAGTAATATAGAAAAGCAACATACACGATATGACTACAAACAATTTTCTGACTTAGTTGTGTTATACTTAAATGCAGGACCTAGTGATAAGGATATAACCCTTCAGCGACCTGGTGCTATACATAGAGCCAGATGGATGAGTAAAGCAATATGCTCTAAAATTGCATTACTAGAAGATAATATCTCGAAACTACCTTCAGTAACAATCACAAACAAGCACAAATTCTGAAACTAAGAACTTTGCAACCTTCATTTCACTGATTTACTACCCATGGTGGATGACCTGCTCTTCAGTTTTTGATGCACCATGGCACGATTTGCAGCTTTACAAAAAGCTTCTTAGATACGAGGAAGTAAACAAGCAAATAGCAAAAAGTGCTCTAACATCTTTGAAACGTCATCTCTGGTACCTTTCATCAGAGATGATTCCTCTTGTATTATTCAGCGATTTGGTTCCAAAAAATGAACTTCGTGCTATAACAAACCATCTACTTTCCTATAAACCACACAAGATTGAGACAGTGGTTCCAGAAGGTAGACATGGATCTAGTTTTGGAAAGCCTAATTTCCCTACCAATCTACGATCGGAAAACACACTAGCTGACTTGGTTGACAAAAACTCATGGTTCATATTCTCTTCACTACAGTTAGACTGATTTTTTAATGGTTGAGATTGTTGAATGGAAAACAACAGCATCATTTATATCTTCCAAAGAAAAACTTTTGGCTATAAATGTCATAAATGATGGCTCTGAGAGGGCAGTAAAACTATGCAGTGACTTTTATGAGGCTGCAAGGACTGAAGAACATCTTCAAAATGTTCTCCAAGTTGTAGAAGCTGACAGAAAAGCCACTCCTAATCTGAGAGAAACTTTTTTATCATCTGTTTTAGAAGAAAAAAGGACACATAAGAAGAATTAAGATATCAATAAGCAATAAATCAATTTTTACAAGTATTTTATCATGAAATACCATTTTTAATAGGTGGTGGTGGTCGGTGGGATGCTTGGCAAGTTGAGTCCTCGTCCCGCATCCTGGTAACTCACTTCATGATTCTCAGAATAATACAAAAAAAAGAGTCTAAAAAGACAGATAATTTCATGAATTGAGGCTAAAACTTGCCTAAAACTAACTATATTTACAATTTTTTTTTTTTCAAACAAAATCTACAACGCTTACACAAGATTTTCTAGTAAAACCATAAAATTCCACAATTGTCAAATTTTCATCTTCGAGGTGGACCCACTAAATATTGTCAGAACGGCTTGAAACGTGGACAATGAAGGTTTGTTGGGGATTGTAACCATAATATCATAAGGCCGAATCAATATCCGAAGTTCGAAATTTCACCCCTTATAGGCTGATGCACCCTAATATCCACGGTAGATCTCCTGCCAACAGTCTTGCATGGACCCGCACCCGCGATCAGCTTCTTGGTTCCCAGTTCACTCTCAAGATCTTGTGAGAGCATGAGTATGATGCATGGGTGGAAACAGGTGGGCAGTACCGCGAAGAAATAAACAAGCGCTCAATGTTGTTGGACCCTCTCAAATGCAGTGATAGCTTGTTTGGAGGGCGTACAAACCCATTCAAGCTACGCCATTACTACGATTTCTGTTCTTTATATCCCTACGTGAAGAACAATCCGTACCCCGTAAGGGTACCTGAAAAACTGGTGGGTCCAGCACTGCCCACCATCGAAGTTCTCAGCAAATTTGAACAAGAATTATGTCGGTTTTTCTTTCGTAGACGTGCTCCCCCTCTCGCGATTTATGGATGCCGATCTTACCCGTCGTTATAGATCACAAGCTCATGTTTCCCCTGTGTGAAGTGCGCAGAGGAAAACAATGGAGCCTTAGGGCATATCATATCATATATATATATATATATTTTTTTTTTCCGAGTCCGAAATTCACTCTAGCTAATATGTATTTTTATGTAAAATTTAATTCTAAGAGGGGTTTCTTTTCTGCAACTTTTCCCAAAAATCGCGTTATCATGCTCAAAATTGCGGTTTTCTGTTCTATGTTGAAATACCGAATATTCAATTGAACACAACCTCATTTTTTTTAACCCTCTGTCGTAATTTGTTGCCATTTAGACACAATAACTTTGCTTAACTCTTACACAGGTTTAATACATACATACATAAAAAACTGTACTCCATTTAAATCTTTGTAACCATTTGGACGCAGAAGGCGAAGTTCAACATTCTCTCAATAGATGGCTCTGAGCAATTACGCCAGTTATAATTGTGAAGTAGGAGTGAGTGGACGCCATTTTTTTTTTTCGGCAAGTGTTTTTTGTAATTTTCCTAAGTTTAATCACCATTATTATATTTGTTTTGACTATAAGTTCATTCTAGAAGTATAAAGGAAGCTCCCTGTTTACTTTAAGTAATATTTTTAATAACTGAAGAGACCATTCAAAGTTCGTTTCGAAATGGACACAAAGTATTCATAGGGTAAATTTGTCTATAACAACACGTGTCCAATTGGATACATGAAATGAATTTTTCATTACGATTGTTTTTATGTACTGTTATATATACACACCTTACCTTACCTTACCTTACCTTACAAAGATTCCGCGGGATGATTTCTCATTTCGCGAAGGTCAAGCTTGTCGCCCCTCCTCTCGAGTTGGCCTGGTGAAGTAGTGAGTTGGATTCTTGCGCTCTCCACCTCACATAGCCAGGTACGCCCGGGTCATTGGGGATTGTTCTGAGCCAGGCGTCGTCGTCTTTTGAAGATTTCCAATGCAACTCCCTTCGTGTTTCTTAGGTCTTTGGGCAACTGATTAAACAGTTTTGGTCCTCTCGCTACAAAACTATTTTCTTTCAGGGTTAAGGATGCTCTGTCTCGCCTTCAATTTGGGAATACGACAGTCTACCGCTTCTACTTTCCACCGTTGTTTGGGGAGTTATGGGATTCAGAGTAAGATTAGAGACTAGTTTTCCATTATTTTCCAAGTGTAAATAATGGTGTATCTCTCTCTTCTCCTTTCCAGTGAATATAGGTCTAGTTCTCGTAACCTTTACCAGTAATTTAGTTCTTTGCACCCATTAATCTTGGCTGTGAAGCTTCTTTGAGATAGATATAGATATAGATATAGATATAGAATATATATATATAGATATATATATATATATATATATATACACACACACACACACACACACACAGGGTGTCCGAGAATTATCTGTACAACTTTTGGCTGTTATTAAAAGTCAACCATGAAGTGTAGAAATTCCAGTGTTGTCCAATTTTACAGAGAATCTCATTAAGTTTTTTCTGATACCAAGTTTTGACAAGTTTTTTAGAAATTCCAGTGTGTCCGAACATTATCTGTACAATTTCATCTTTTAATAAAATTCTTGATAACACGTAAAATTCTTAAAAAAGATCATTTAAAATCTGTATTTTCAAAAGTTTTTTATTAAAGTAACGTTGTTACAAACATTCGATATGTGCACCATTAGTGATTCGCAAAACATCCAATCGATACTCCAAATGTTGCCATGTACGCTGCAGCATATCCACATCAATTCGCTCAATAGCAGCTGTGATTCTTGCTTTTAAATCATCAATGTCTGTCACCCGCGTACATTTCTAAAAAACTTGTCAAAACGTGGTATCAGAAAAAACTTAATGAGATTCTCTGTAAAATGGGACAACACTGGAATTTCTACACTTCATGGTTGACTTTTAATAACAGCCAAAAGTTGTACAGATAATTCTCGGACACCCTGTGTGTGTATATATTATATATATATATATATATATATATATATATATATATTATATAATATATATATATATATACAGGGTGGGCGGAAAGTAGCTCCCTATTTTGGATTGGTAAAAAAATATGTATATTATCCATTTATTTCAGAAGAAATAATATGAAAAGGTAGGCATACATGGTAGGTTTTCTCTAAAATTCAATGTGGGCTCCAACTCTTTCCACCAGCTTCTGGAGCCGCCCAGGAATGGCGTCCACTGACTTTAGCAGGAACTCCGGCGGGATGGAGGACATGACTTCTCGAATTCGGTCCTCCAGTTCTTCCAATGTCCTCGGTTTGGTGCGGTAGACTTCTTCCTTTACCCACCCCCAAAGAAAGAAGTCGCATGGTGTCAAGTCGGGGCTCGTGGCTGGCCATTCGCTCTTGTTGTCCGTGAGTGGCTGGATGCCCACTTCCCTGGGCGTTGGATGGGTCGTCGTGGTCCACATCAATGGCCAGCCAGGAGCCCCGACTTGACACCGTGCGACTTCTTTCTTTGGGGGTGGGTAAAGGAAGAAGTCTACCGCACCAAACCGAGGACATTGGAAGAACTGGAGGACCGAATTCGGGAAGTCATGTCCTCCATCCCGCCGGAGTTCCTGCTAAAGTCAGTGGACGCCATTCCTGGGCGGCTCCAGAAGCTGGTGGAAAGAGTTGGAGCCCACATTGAATTTTAGAGAAAACCTACCATGTATGCCTACCTTTTCATATTATTTCTTCTGAAATAAATGGATAATATACGTATTTTTTTACCAATCCAAAATAGGGAGCTACTTTCCGCCCACCCTGTATATATATATATATATATATATATATATATATATATATATGCAAATAACTACAATGACCGCGCAGTATATAAATGAATAGAAACGACATAAGTTATCTCTCCTCCTCGTGTGCAGAAACGTTCCTTAATACTTATGTCGTTTCTATTCATATATATATATATATATATATATATATATCTCTCTATCTCAAAGAAGCTTCACAGCCAAGATTAATGGGTGCAAAGAACTAAATTACTGGTAAAGGTTACGAATGCACTCCACACTCCCTCATCATCACCGCCAACTTCTAACCCCATCTCTCCTACGCTATCCCTGAGGCTAACAAAGTTCGCCCGCCGGAGATCGGGCTTACTGCCTCTCGAGTTACTACGTTCCACCCGAGGGACGCACACACGAAACCTAATAAGACCGTGATCACTCCCGCCCAATGATTCGTCAACGGTGAGGCCAGTGACGAGGTTGTCTTCGGTCGTGAATACTAAGTCTAGAACGCTTTCGCCTCGTGTAGGCTCGTTGACCCACTGAGTGAGGAAGTTCTCATCAGCAAAGTCAACTAGCCTCCTCCCTTCAGCATTGGCAGTCCTGTTTTCCCACTTTATGCCGCGACAGTTGAAGTCTCCTAAAACTACACACACCCTATCCCCTAGCAGGCTACTGAGTTCGGTGTACAGGGCTGTATCCTCCTCGAGGAGGAGATGCGGAGGTCTGTACACCAAGATTAACCTATAGTTCGTCCCTCCCACGTTCAGATCGACGCCAAGCAGCTCCCGTTCCGACCGGAACTGGCAGTCAACCGGACTCAACGTCTCTCTGACGTATATTAGTACCCCACCCCCCTCCCCACGGGTGCGGTCTTTGCGAAACATTCTATACCCGGGAATTTCGAACTCCCCAACGTAGTCCCTACGATCAGTATGAATCCAGGACTCGGTGATAGCAACGATATCCTGGTATTCTGATGCTAAGAGCGCCCGTAGCTCGCAAAACTTGTTCCTGATCGACCTAGCATTAAAAAGCATTGCACGGAGGGAGCTTCCCCTATTCTGACCCGGGAAAAATGGTAGTACCAAAATATTTTTTGACAAAGTACGTGTGTTATTATCAACACGATAGAAAGTTCGTTTTGCCTTGTTGAGACAAGATTCCATAAACGCAGATGGATAACACATATCACTTCCAATACCGTTGATTTTTTCCAATTCGGCATCGATGTACTACCATTTTCCCCGGGCTTTTTAGGCATTGCTAATGTACTTAAACTTTTGGATATTAATGTAGTATTTTCATATAACAATATTGTGAAAAATATCATAGTAAAAAATAGCCCTACCAATAATTCAGGCATTATCTATAAAATTGGGTGTAAACAATGTGATTCCTTTTACATAGGTCAGACGGGAAAGGATTTGCACACGTATAAACAGCATCAATATTCCGTTAGAACAGGACAGTTGTCCAGTGCTCTTTTTGTCCATTTGTCAGTTATCCCACTGTATTGATTGGAATAATGCTTCAGTGTTATTTCACTCTAGCAACATTGTTAACAGAAATATTCTTGAGTCTGCCATTATCCAACTTTCAAATAACTTCAACATAAGCAAAGGTCTTTTTCAACTCGATCCTGTTGTTTTTAATTCCTTCAAAACAGATTTAGATAAAAAGGGTAGGATGGTAAATCTTTGGTAAACTTGTATGCCACTTTATCAACTTTTAATCTTCATTTTATTTTTATATATATCGAAACTTGACTATAAAATGCAGTGTTAAAACCCGGGCAGATTTCCAGTATAAATTTGTATTTTTATAATTCATTTGATCTTGTGCTAAAAATCGATATTTTTCCTTACAAATCTGTATGCCTCTGTTAATTTTTACTTCTCCGTTTATTGCATATATGTATATATATGTATATGTATATATATGTATGTGTAGATTGTATGTGTATATATATATGTAATATATATATATATATATATATATATATATATATATATATATATATTATATATATATATGTATATATATATGTGTGTGTGTGTAGATATGTGTAGATATGTGTATATATATATATGTTTTTTTTTGTTTTTTTTTCTGTAACCTATATATAGGCCGTAACCTTTTATGTACTTCAGTGTTCCTGAGGATGTCATTAGACGAAAGCGCTTGAGCACCTTTTTGTGTTTCCTTTCCTTCGTGGTTTTATTCATCATAAATATTTTTCACGTGTTTACTTTCGTGAAATAATTTTCATATAATGAACACCACGCGTTCCTTCGGCTTGCTGTTCCCTCTCTTGTCTCCGTTTGTGTCCGTGTTTTCTTCTACATTAATGAAGGGGCATGCAATTCGTATCCGACGAAAGTTTCTTACTAATTGTCTAGAGGAGCAAGTTCTTCCCAAATCCCTGCTTCCGATTCGCCTCAGACAAATTGACGACCATCCGTTCAACAACTTCAGCAGATTAATTTTAAAGAAACATATTGAAGTCACCAGACAAACTGAGTGGTCCGCCTTCAAAAAATTAAACATCGCCAAACAATTTCAGGGCTGTGGTGTCGGTACCCAAAACACCCGACTCCGACTCCTCAATTTCTTGTGTATCCGACTCCGACCCTTAAATCTGATATGATGATAATTACATAAGCTGGCATTTCATCACAACCATGTGAATCGTCAGGCTACTTTTTAAACTCATGTCCTTAAAGGTTTGAGTCCAATGGTTGTAGCTATGCCATTGTGCCTTTTTTTTATTGTTTATTTATGGAAAAAAAAATCAATATATAACTAAAACAAAAAAAATTACATATAAGACTAATGACTGACAAAATAAAAATTCCATTGAATGCAATTAAAGCAAAAAAATTCCTTTAAAATTTATTAAGCTAAGGCCAAAGGGCCTAAATAGCTACATGACAAAATAAAACCACCATAGCTGCCAGTGATATCACACAAAAACAAAAACATATTTTATTAAAATTTATATTGAGGTCGGAGTCGGAGTCGGTACATTTTTACCGACTCCGACTCCAGCACCACCAAAATTGCTTCCGACTCCGACTCCACAGCCCTGCATAATTTTGTAACCGTTATTCCCCAACCGTGGATCCAACCTTTGTTTGATGAAATTTACAACGAGTTGCGTCGGAGAACTACTTCACTTCGTAACATTTTGGATAGGAAAATTAAGTCTTATTCGAAATAGTCAGTGGAGTAAAAAAGCAAGCTCAAAGTGTGTTTTGAACCTTTCTTCGAGAAACATTAGTGACGATGCAAAAAGTGCCCTTGGATATGGTATGTCCTTTTTTATTGTTAAAAAACCTTCGGCTTTACAAATTTGTTACAGTCTCGCGTGTTTTGAAAAACAGTGTAATCTCCCTCAGTATTTGTTTAACATAGTTAAAAGCCTCGTTTATAGTGCGGCGAATGGTAATTACGAAGATAACTTTCCTAAACGTTTTCGCGATGGCCTCTCACAATTAAAAAAAGATGGGGAGCTCCATATTACTAAAGCAGACAAGGCTAACACCATAGTTATTATGGACAAAGTGGACTACATCGGAAAGATGAACGAGCTTCTCCAGGACCCCGCCACATACAGCAAACTTAGGAAGAACCCGCAGGATGACGTCATCAAATCATTTAATAGTGGCTCGAAACGCATTCTCAAAGATCATAAGGACTTAATTCCGCTTTTCATGTCCACTTCACCTTCTCTGCCCTACCTTTACGGTCTTATTAAAACCCACAAACCTGGCAACCCTATGCGCCCTATTATTAGCTCGGTGGGCTCTATTACTTATAAACTCTCCAAATGGCTTGTCAAAGTCTTGTCCCTCATTCTCGGAACTATCTCTGATTCACATGCAAAAAATTCCATGGATCTTACTGAAAAATTGAATAATGCACGTACAGAAACTAACGATAGATTGATCAGTTTTGAGGTTTGTTCATTGTTTACAAAAGTGCCGATTGATGATATGCTTGACTTTCTCTCCCAAGAATTACATAAGTATGACCTGCCACTACCTTCACACATTGTTCTGGAACTTATTAAGCTTTGCATCAAAGACTGTAAATTCACTTTCAATAACGAGTATTATCAACAAGTGTTTGGGATGGCCATGGGCAACCCCTTATCGCCCCTCCAATCCAATATTTATATGGAGTTTTCGAAATTACTTACATTCCGAGAAGCCTGGGGGTTGGCATCCCTTGGTTGCGGTACGTCGACGATATTTTGTGTATCTGGCCCATGAATCGTGACCTGGATAACTTCCTCCTTCAGTTAAATGATCAAGTCCCCTCCATTAAGTTTACTTTAGAAGTGGAACAAGACAATTCAATCCCATTTTTGGATGTGCGTGTACATAGGGAAAGCCCAGGTTTTAAGTTTAGTATCTATCGGAAAACAACAAACAATTTGTCCTACGTACACTTTTACTCGGGACATGACACCCCCACTAAGGCGGCCATTTTTTCATCAATGTTTCTCCGCGCCCTTAGGATCGCCAGTCCGGAATACATCGATGCCGAATTGGAAAAAATCAACGGTATTGGAAGTGATCTGTGTTATCCATCTGCGTTTATGGAATCTTGTTTCAACAAGGCAAAACGAACTTTCTATCGTGTTAATACTAACACTCGTACTTTGTCCAAAAATATTTTAGTACTACCATTTTTCCCGGGCTTTTTAGGCATTGCTAATGTACTTAAACTTTTGGATATTAATGTAGTATTTTCATATAACAATATTGTGAAAAATATCATAGTAAAAAATAGCCCTACCAATAATTCAGGCATTATCTATAAAATTGGGTGTAAACAATGTGATTCCTTTTACATAGGTCAGACGGGAAAGGATTTGCACACACGTATAAAACAGCATCAATATTCCGTTAGAACAGGACAGTTGTCCAGTGCTCTTTTTGTCCATTTGTCAGAGTTATCCCACTGTATTGATTGGAATAATGCTTCAGTGTTATTTCACTCTAGCAACAGTGTTAGAAATATTCTTGAGTCTGCCATTATCCAACTTTCAAATAACTTCAACATAAGCAAAGGTCTTTTTCAACTCGATCCTGTTTTGAATTCCTTCAAAACAGATTTAGATAAAAAGGGTAGGATGCTAAATCTTTGGTAAACTTGTGCCACTTTATTAATTTTTAATCTTCATTTTATTTTTATATATATCGAAACTTGACTATAAAAGGCAGTGTGTTAAAACCCGGGCAGATTTCCAGTATAAATTTGTATAATTCATTTGATCTTGTGCTAAAAATCGATATTTTTCCTTACAAATCTGTATGCCTGTTAATTTTTACTTCTCCGTTTATTGCATATATGTATATATATGTATGTGTAGATATGTATGTACACACACATATATATATATATGTTTTTATTTATTTATTTATTTATTTTTCTGTAACCTATATATAGGCCGTAACCTTTTATGTACTTCAGTGTTCCTGAGGATGTCATTAGACGAAAGCGCTTGAGCACCTTTTTGTGTTTCCTTTCCTTCGTGGTTTTATTCATCAAATATTTTTCACGTGTTTACTTTCGTGAAATAATTTTCATATATATATATATATATATAAACACACACACGTGTATATACATTATATATATATATATATATATATATATATATATATATATATAACACGTATATACAAATATATATATATATAAACACGTGTATATACAAATATATATATATATATATATATATATATATAAACACGTGTATATACATAATATATATATATATACACGTGTATATACATAAATATATATATATATATACAAACACGTGTATATACATAATATATATAT
>JAJOZX010009965.1:0-12500 GCA_023014485.1 Bathynomus jamesi | reverse complement strand
GCTACCCTGGTGCAAGGGTGGATATAACTAAGTGTTGACCATTTTACAGACGGTACCACCGAGGACACAACGTATGTTATTCATGTCGGTACTAATAACGTTTTAAATTCTAGATCGGAAGAACTGCTGGCTAGGTACAGGGACTTATTAGAGCGATTAAAGGAGAAAACTAATAAGATTGTTTTAACAGGTATACTTCCTCGAATTATCCAACGAAGCGATTTCTACAGCAAGGCGACCTATATTAACAATAACCTAGTCTCTTTGCCAACAGGAAGAAGTGCATTTTGCAAATTTTTGGAACAGTTTCTACGGGATGGGGGACTTGTTCCTCGAAGATGGACTTCATCTTAATGAAGTTGGAGCTGCGCATTTAGGAACTTTCATAATACGGTCTTCTTTTCAGGCTGCCGTAACCCGAACGGTCCCAGCGTAAATTCCACAAATTTCCCCCGCGCTCTCTAAGGTGTCGCAATTACAAACAATTTGAAGGTTCTATCCTTAAATGCTCGTAGCCTACGAAAGAAAATAAACGAATTTTTTTCTTTAATTGCTTGTAAAGACTGATTTAATTGCGATAAATGAATCGTGGCTTAGCACTGAAACACGTGACTTTGTAGGGGAGTATCAAATTAAAGGTTACAGACTCTTTGTTAAAAACAGAATAGGTAGGCGAGGCGGCGGTGTTATGTTGTATATCAAAGATAATATTGCGAACGTTATAGAAGTAAAGCACTCAATTCCAGAACCGATAGATTCGACTATAGCAGAACTTAAATTGAACGATTTCAAACTTCTTGTTGCGGTTATATATAGGCCCCCAAATCAAACAGCTGATACGGACGAAGCGTTATATCGTGAACTAAAGCGAATAATCGGTAGTGAGCAGGCTTTAGTTATGGGTGACTTTAATTGCGCTAACGTAAATTACGATACAATGCAGGGAGACGCGGAAGGTAATCGTTTAGTTAATTTTCTCGAGGATAGCTTTCTTATTCAAAAGGTTGGGGAACCTACGAGGTTGGACAGTATTTTAGATTTAGTAATAACTACGGATGATAGGCTAATTACTGATCTTCAAGTAATAGAACCGTTGAGCAATAGCGATCACAATATGGTAGAGTTTGTCCTCTCAGTAAGTCACTCGAAACCAACTAACTCGACTAAAATTCCTAACTTCCAGCACGCAGACTTTAGTAAATTTCGAAATAAATTTTCACACGTCAATTGGGAAAACGTAATGGGGAACTCCAACGCAAAACTAATGTGGGAATCGTTCGTAACGGTATTTAGGACTATAAATGAGGAATGTGTACCGTACAAAATTAAGCGTGCGAAAGTAAACAACAAGCCCTTGTGGTTTACTTCTAGAGTACGAGACATTATAAAGAGGAGATAGGGCTTATAGGCAACATAAGTGCGATAAAGACAATTTGTTGTTACGAAACAACTACATATCTCTGAGGCGTGAAGCGAAGTGTAATAAAAAAGTCCAAGCACGAATTTGAAATCTCCATAGCTCGTGACGGTAAAGAAAACCCCAAGCGATTCTTTCAATACGTCAATAATAGAAATCCAGTAAAAAGTGTCTTGGGTCCATTGAAAAATGTAAATGGAGATCTAGTCTCTGAAAACAAGGAAATGGCTACCTTGCTAAACGATTTTTTTACGTCAGTTTTTACTATAGAAGATGTAACGAATATCCCTACGGTCATAGACATAATACCTTTTGATAATGGTAATATTTTGGATAATATTGTCGTTAGTGAAGGGGAAGTAATGCGCTATATTAATAAAATGAAAACGCGTAAATCACCGGGTCCGGATTCCATATATCCCATACAACTAAAAGAATTAAAAGATAGCATTGTTGTGCCGCTAACAAAGATTTTTAATGCGTCTATTTCTGAGGGGTGCGTACCAGATAATTTCAAGTTAGCAAACGTAACACCTATCTTTAAGAAAGGCGATAAAGGTGCGGCGGGAAATTATAGGCCAATCAGTTTAACGTCTGTTGTAGGTAAGCTACTGGAATCAATAATTAGGGATCGTATAGTCGAACATTTAGAAGTGCATAATCTGGTTAGAAATACGCAGCACGGTTTTAGGCGAAACAAATCTTGCTTAACTAATCTTTTAGAATTTTTCCAAAGCGTGGTTGACGTTTACGATAGACATCGGCGGTTGATGTAGTGTATTTAGATTTTCAAAAAGCGTTTGACACCGTGCCGCACAAAAGACTCATTGAAAAAACTAAGGCTCATGGAATTAGGGGTGTAGTAATAAATTGGCTAGAAGAGTGGTTGCGAGGCAGGAAACAGAGGGTGGTCGTTGATGGAGCGGAGTCGTGTTGGGCTAATGTAGCGAGTGGCGTTCCTCAGGGTTCTGTATTGGGCCCCTTGCTTTTTCTTATATATATTAACGATTTAGATGTCGGCCTAGTCATTACAGTTTCAGTTTGCGGATGACACGAAGCTGGGTGGTAGGGCGATTAATGACGAAGATAGAGGTAAAATTCAGGAAGATCTGAATAAAATCGTTGATTGGTCAGTCACATGGCAAATGAGATTTAACGTGGATAAGTGCAAAATTTTACATATAGGTAATTTTGCGTATAGTATGTCTGGGAAAGATTTAACAAGCGTAGAGCAGGAAAAAGATTTAGGAGTTATAGTCACGGGTGATTTAAAAGTAGCGAAACAAAGTACAGCAGCGGTCAATAAGGCGAACAAAGTGTTAGGTTTTATAGCTCGAAATTTTGAGTACAAATCGCGCGATATTATAGTTCCACTTTATAAATCATTAGTTAGACCCCATTTCGAGTACACGGTCCAATTTTGGAATCCGCATATGCGCAAAGATATAGACAAAATCGAAAGAGTTCAAAGACGAGCAACTAAGATGATTCCGTCGCTTAGGTCAAAGTCGTACGAGGATAGGCTTAAGGAGTTAAAATTGACAACACTCGAGACTAGGAGGTTAAGGGTGATCTAATCCAGGTTCTCAAAATTATGAATGGGTTCGATAACGTAGATAGATAGCTTTTTCGAAATATCTCAATATAATAGGACTAGAAATAACGGTGTAAGTTGACAAGTAGAAGGTTCGAGACAGCAGTTGCCAAAAACTTTTTTACGCATAGAATACTAAATAGCTGGAATAGTTTGCCGGTAGAAGTAATTAGTAGCACGTCTATAAACATGTTTAAAAATCGATTAGACGCATATGTTGATAGAAAGGGTATAGTTTAAGGTAGTAAAATTAAGGCTTTCTGGGGATAGATCCCACAGCTCAACACAAGTGTTGTGGGATATAGGGAGGCAGCGTCTTGGGTTAGGGGATACTCTGTCCTTACACACCCCACTTAAAGAGATTCCTCTGCCGAGCGGTGCCCCCCATAGTACTGTGAGGTATTGAAAAAATCATGATCTTCACTTGCCCACAAACACCTTTAAATGGGAGACCCAAAATGGGTGCACACACATTTCTACATTACTGTACAGTCTTTACAGCCACACCTACACTTTTTCTCGTAAGTGTATATATTGTAATGTATATGATTGTAAATTTTGACTTGGTCCGCAATCGATATGGACCGTGACTTGATGGATACCGTAATGAAATTGACTGGATTCTTTGGATCTGATATATTTGCATGTCCGTTATAAATAATATAGAGTAACATTTGTGGATAGTAGTCTATTATGACTTGATCCTCTGGATCCAGAGATTTTATCTTTAGTTTTAAATCGATAATTAATTAGTTTTAAATTGATAATTATTTAGTTTCGTAAAAATTGGTCGTTGCCAATTTACCGGCAGTTTTTACATAAATTTCTTATGTTCTTGTGGTTCGGAACCCACGTAAAATTGTAGGTCCCCTCCGCCACCACGGAGGACATACACAATACACGATTACGAACACAGTTAGGTAGACCAGCCATGAGTGGATCCTAGGGTCTTTGTTGGTCTGAAACATTATATACATATATACATATACAATATATACATATACAATATATACATATATATAATATACATATACTAGTGTACCCGTGCCGTCAAGAATGACGGCAAAAAAAAAATGAACCACGAAAATGGAGACTGCTGCAGAAATAAGACGATTGGCAAGAGAACGACAACGTAGGAGAAGAGCAAGCTTATTCTAAAAATTTATCCAAAAGCTTTTAATTATTTGGAATCCTATCAGTTTAATTAACACGTATCATAGTTGATACAAAACCTGTAAAAAAATTTCAAAATGTTATTAATAAAGTGTATGCTTATAGATATAACATAGCAGCTCAAACAATCTGTATAAAAATGTGAACCTTATCATAAAAATGTGAACCTAGTGCAGTTCCCGCCGCTTCGCTAACGGTTAGACAGGCTAAACTACAAAAAAAGAACCCAGCCGTGAAAATTTTGAGCTTCACATTGTGTCAACATTTCTCAATCTGGTATCTCCCAAAACCTCACCCCCATTCATATAACTTGGGGCTAACACCCTCCCCCATTACCCCCACCCCTCCCCATTACCACACCCATCCCCGATTACCCCCCACCTCCACCCTTCCCCCATTGCTAAACTACAGAAAAGAACACAGTCATGAAAATCTTGAGCTTCACATTGCCGCCCGTAATACAATTTCTGAATTTTTTTTTCTCAATTTCTGAAAGCGTGACAATTCTGCAACAAAGACACAGACAAACAAACAAAACTAGGCTATTATTATAATGTAGACAATACATACACACAATATATATACACACACACACATAACACACACACACAATATACACACAGTATATATACACACACACAAATATATATACACACACACACAATATATACACACACACACAATATATACACACACACACACAATATATACACACACACACAATATATACATAATATATATAATATATATATTAGGGGGGTCGAAACATCAAGAATAGTTTCTCCAATTCCACAGTATGCACGTAGTTGGAAATAATGATCTCAACATCTTGTAAAAAAAAAAATGAGTATATGCGACCTCCCTTACCCTTCAACAGCATCCCCCCATTTTACTCTCTCCACAGATATAAACCCAAATGTGACAATCATGCATTATATTTAGTCTTATTAAGTAGATTAGATTAATTAGATAGTTTTAGATAGATTTAATAGATTACAGATTAATTTAGATAGATTAGATGAATTATATAAATTGTCGTCACTTTTTTGTTTAGTTTCAGATTGTTTATGATTGAATGAGTTATGATTTAATTCCGAATGAGTTATATTAAATTCAGATTGAATGATTCAATTGCTATAATTTAACACTTAGTTTCTTGTTATTAATGCTACTAGGCCTAAATAAGTGAAATCATGGCGACAAGAAGCAAAACGCCAATTCAACATTTGGTCACCCTGCAGAATTTCCACCTTCAATGACTCCTTCAAAGGCTGACGTATTTAGGCATTATTTATTGGTAAGAAAACGAGAACTGATTTCGAAAGGTTCTAGAACAGCAAAAGAATGTTACAGAATTGTCACTAAAGATGTGGAAGCCATTTGGGAGAAGTTTTCCTTCCCACATATAGGATTTGAAGGAATAGCTATAGAAGTTGAACGATTGATAGAATCTGCAGCAAAGCTAAATAAAGTACCATTAAAACAAAGAAACAACAATTTTCAGCAGAAGGTCGAGACATTCGATGAAATGTTTGATATTTGTGCTTGTACTTGTTACAATAAAAAAATCAGTCGAACGGATTGCAGATGTGATATTGGAGTTCCAATGATTGAGTGGGAGTCTTTTGTTGGATAGAAACAAAGAAAAAAAAACAACTAGAACCAATCGACAGAGTAACGACTTCCGCAAGAAAAAGGACTCACGATAGAGTTAAAGGGTTAGAAAGAAGAGCCAAGATAAGCCTAGATATGAATGTCGCCTCAACCAGCAAACTGGACCCTTTACATATTATGGAAGATGAGAGCGTGGAAATTGATGATGACAGCGACGATATTGACTTTGTTCCGGATTTTGAGCTGAGAGAAAACCATCAGAACAGAACTATTTATGATAACAATAACAGCAGATAGATCCCGTGTAAGTTACAGAGCTACTGCAGCTATAGTAAATGCAGCTTTGAAGGATATGGGAATATTAGACGAAACCAATATGTTGGATAGGAAAAAATGGAGAAAAAAATACGTGTGGGTAAAAAGAACAATCAAAGTGAAATCAGAGCACACACAGATTGAAGGCATCGGATTTGATGGTAGAAAAGATCAAACTAAGACAAAAGGGAATGGAGTACGAAGAACATTATGTAATAGTCAAAGAACCTGGTGATGTTTACATGGATCATATAGCTCCAGATAACGGAACTGCTTGTTGTATTGCAAATGAAATAATAACTTTTATAGTTAATTCTAATAGCAAAGAATCTCTCAAAGCTTTGCTATGCGATGGCACCCCAGTGAACACTGGTAGAATTGGCGGTGCTAAAATGGATTGAATTATATCTGGACAGGCCGGTACAATGGCTGATTTGCCTTTTGCATGCAAACTAACTGCCCTTCAGGCACGTATTTGAAGCAATTGATGGAAAAACTTCGGGACCAAACACCTTCAAAGGTTCTCTTGGAAATAAACTCAGAGGATTTGACCAAAGTGGATATAGTTGATTATACCCCTGTAGAGGGCAACATTAAAGAAGTTTCGGCCGATATTGTTAAAAGTTTCAGCAGTGACCAAAAATATATGTATGAAATGTGCATTAGCATACAATCTGGACGCATCTCACAAGCGTTAGCCACCAGATCCCCAGGTGCCCTCCATCATGCAAGATGGATAACACGAGCAAACAGGATCCTGCGCTTATATGTGTCTACACGGAATCCAGAAAAACATCCAAGACCTAGTAAAAATTATAATGCTGGTTTAGTGGTTTACGCTCCAGGCTGATTTTGGATAAAGTCTCATCCAAAGGCAAATGAGGGAGCATCTAATTTTTGGTATATCATGCACTTGCTTAAAAGTTTAGATAAAAAGCATCGGATAATTATGGAACGTGTCCTCAGAAATAACGCCTATTTTGCCTACCCAGACAATATCTTACTCTCAATGATAACACACACAAAAAGACAGGTCAGAGAGCTGGCTCTTCAGCACATCATTCGAGCAAGAACTAGGAGCACCAATGCGAGAAATTTTGAGCTGCCAAAAACACTGAACTTTGAAGCAGACGATTATCCTAACATGATCGACTGGGACAACGAAACCATCACCCCTCCACCTATTTTACAGAATTTGACAAATGATGATAATCTTAAAGTTCGAAATGAACCACTTCAGCTTATTCCTTTTCCTGTCACAGCAAGGGAGTAGAACATGCTGTAAATGTGGTAACAGAAGCATCAAAGATAGGATTGGTTATGAAAACAAATTTATTTTGAATGTACTGGAGTCGAGAAAAAAAGCTACCTGTGTTCCAATGGAAAGGCCAGTGGTGTCAGTTAATTTACGATTTTAAATTTCTTTAGGTGAATTTTCCTTTTAATATGCTTCAATTAAATTTCTTAAGGTGAATATTTTGATTTTAGTATGTTTCAATTGATTCTTTAAGTAATATACAGAGAAAGATTTCTTATATATATATATATATATATATATATATATATATATATAAACTTACTTTAACTTTACTTATATCATTATTTACTTTAATCTTTGTCATTTATCAGGGTTTTTATTCAAAGAATTGGTTTCAATTTCATTTCAATTTCAATTTAAAAAAAAAGGGGGGGGGGGGGCCATATGCAACGGGTAGGCGCATAGCGGTGTCATTACAGCATGTTGTTTAGGGGCCCAAAGGAAACTCCGAGCAGTGTGTAGAATAAGAATACAAAATTTCGACCCCTCCCTAATATATATATATATATATATATATATATATATATACACAAGGTGTGATCAAAAAGCTCGGTAAATAGTCCCGCAACTAATGAACGCGTGTCACTAGGTGATGTCAGTGTGTATGGCTGATGACGTCACCTTGGCCACTTGCCAGATGCCAATAAACACCATTCAACTACGCACCAGTGCGCCGTATCATTGCTTTGTGTGAGGGCGTTTTTGTGGCGTCTGGCGATTTTGTGGCGTCTGGCGATTTTGTGGCGTCTGGCGATTTTGCAGAAAATGTCGAAATTTGAGCAACGTGCAAACATCAAATTTTGTTTTAAACTTGGTAAGACAACTACAGAAACGCACGGAATGCTTGCAGCTGTCTACGGAGATGAAGTTGTTACAAACAAGACTGTTTGCAAGTGGTTTGGAAGGTTTCGAGAAGGAAACGAGTCTTTGGAAGATGAAAGAGGAGGTCGTCCGTCCACCATACACACTGACATCACTAGTCACACGCGTTCATTAGTTGCGGGACTATTTACCGAACTTTTTGATCACACCTCGTGTGTGTGTGTGTGTGTGTGTGTGTGTGTGGTGTACACACACAGGGTGTCCCATAAGTCCGGCATCATAGGAGAAATTCATATTTCTCTCTTTCTACAGGCCATAATGTCTGTGAGCAAGGAAGAACGAATCCAGATAATTCTACTCAGAAAATCGGAGTCAATCGGAGTGGACCTTCAAGGAGGTCCACTGACGATGATACAGCGACTGCTATCCTGGCTCATTTTAACAGAAGTCCCAATAAGTCTCTTCGGCGATTGTCCGCCGAGACAGGTGTGTCGAAAAGTAGCATCCATCGCATTCTTCAGGCTCACAAATGGCATCCATCGCATTCTTCAGGCTCACAAATGGCATCCATATAAACTTCAGATCCAACAGAAATTAAGCGATGATGATCCCGACCGGCGGATGGAATTTTGTGAATGGGCTACGGAACAATACATATTGAGCACGATCTGTAAATAAAAGCTTTTGTTTTGCCTTTTTATTATTTTTCCTATGATGCCGGACTTACGGGACACCCTGTATGTATGTGTATATGTATGTATGTATATGTGCGTGTATATATATATATATATATATATATATATATATATATATATATGACACACAGACCGTGCATGGAACAAGGGACTCTTCTGGGAAAATTAAATCCACTGTAGTCCGAATAACACTGGTATGCATCAATTTTGCTGTCAAGGGTTTTGTAAGTGATTCTTATAGTTTTTTTCCTGCTGATTTCGAATCTGCAATCCGTTCTTCTCAATCAGCTCAGGTTATCCGGCTATGGCCTCATAAGTAAAATGGAATTTTTCGTGATTTTGTCAAAGCGGAATTGGAACAGTAACATCTATCATCACTTGTTTCACTTGTATAATATCTTTTTTTACTTTTCAGGCATATAGATAAAATATTTCATAATGAATAGAGCGTGTAAAAATGATCCCAATAGATTCTGCTACATATGTGGGACGGTTACCATGCCAAATAACCAGTCCCAAATCACTAAATTTGTGAAGACAATGTATAGAGCATACTTTGGAATTAAGCTAGGGGACCAGGACAAAAATTTCGTCCCTCATGTGTGCTGCAAGACGTGCATTGAAAATTTGAGAAGATGGAGCAAAGGCAGAGCGAAATCTTTGCCTTCTGGAATTCCCATGATTTGGAGAGAAGGAAAGGATCACGTGACAGATTGCTATTTCTGCATGACAAGCCTCCAAGGTGGGCTTATAAATTTATTTTTCTTAAATATTTGAAATCCTCGTATGAAACTTGACATAATATTCACCATAATGTAATATTCACCATAATGGTAATCATACATTTACATACACATATTGTTATAGAAAATACATTTACACATACATATTGTTATACAAGTTACATTTACAAATACAATGATTGTATATTTTCTTTCTTTTTCATTCATATTGTCCCCGAAGGGAGAATATGAATGAAAAAGAAAGAAAATATACAGACTCCATCGACTTATTTCATATCTTACAGACCGCAGCCTTCCCTCACGAGCCGCCACTGTCTGAATGCTTCTATATTTCATATGCAAGTTTTATATCCATGTTTCTGTGTTTCTATTTTCAGGAGTTAACAAGAAGAATAAACACATTGTTGTATACCCTGACATTCCTTCTGCTATGAGACCTGTACCCCATGGTCCTGGAATTCCAATACCCGACCCACCTCAAACCCTGGACTTCGATGATTCTGATGATGAATCAATGACCAATGCCAATGACCAGTCCCAGTCGTATATACCTCAAAATACCGCTTCAAATGAGCCGAGGCCTCTCAACCAGGCCAAACTTAATGATCTTACCAGGGATTTAGGACTTTCCAAATTAGCTGCCGAGATCTTGGGCTCACGACTTCGAGAGGACAACTTGCTGGCTCCGGGAACAACATTCTCCTGGTATAGGAAACGAGAGGAAGAATTCCGCAAGTTTTTTGCAGTGCACGAAAATACCTCTTCCTTAGTGTACTGCTGCAATGTTGAGGGGCTAATCGAATCCTTGGGCCTGCCATATAACGCATCAGAATGGAGGCTATTTATAGACTCGTCTAAACGAAGTTTGAAAGCAGTACTTCTCAACATTGGGAATAGGGTTGCATCAGTCCCTGTAGCACATTCCGTACAACTTACTGACAGCTACGATAACATGAAAATTTTACTGGATGCTCTCGTATACGACCAACATAACTGGAGGATCTGTGGAGATTGAAGGTAATACTAATATCATAAGTAAACTATTGCTATTGACTATGTTGTTTTTCCAAAGGTTATTTGAGAGCGTATAAGAACACTTAACTTCCCCACAGAAGTGATACAGTCCAATGCAGAGATTTTTTTATCTGATAGAACAAATTCTCTAAATTCTTTAAATATTTTCATTTTTTTTCAGATTGTGGCATTGTATTGGGAATGCAAGGGGGATACACGAAATACCCATGTTTCCTCTGCAAATAGGATAGCCAAGCGGATGAGCACTATGCACAGCGTGAATGGGCATCCAGAGAGAATTATGAACCTGGGTCGCATAATGTCGTTTCAGTGCCCCTTGTACCACCAACAAAAATTTTGCTCCCACCACTTCATATTAAGCTGGGCTTGATGAAAATTTCATCAAATCAATGAATAAGGAGGGTTCAGCATTCCGATATCTCGAGAGTAAATTTCCTCATATATCTGATGCTAAACTAAGTGCTGGGGTTTTGATGGTCCTCAAATTCGAACTTTGATCAAGGATACTCAGTTCGAAAACGCAATGACTCCAACTGAGAAGAATGCCTGGCAGGCATTCAAATCAGTTGTCACTGATTTTCTTGGCAAGCGTAGAAGTCCAGAATACGAGTTCGTTGTCGAAAACTTGATGGAAGCTTTCAAAGCTCATGGGTCGCGCATGTCCATAAAAATGCACTTTTTGTGGTCCCACTTGGACTATTTTCCTGAAAATTGCGGGGATTATAGTGAAGAACAGGGTGAACGATTTCACCAAGATATCAAAATAATGGAAGAGAGGTACCAGGGAAACTGGGATATCAATATGCTGGCGGACTATTGCTGATGTTTGAAGCGAGACGTGCCCGAAGAAAAACACAGACGGAAAGCCAAAAAAACTTCATTCCTTCCTCAAACTTTTTTCCATATTCATTGTATGAATAAAAGTATTTATTCACACAATGTTTTCATTTTTCACGAGTGTTCTTATAATATTACTCGTATCTACAGTGTTTAAGCTAAAAAAATCAATAAATTTGGGGATAAAATTGGACTTATAATAAATGGCCAATAGAGAAAAAACCTGACATGATTGAGGAAAACCAGTGTCATTTTCGAATTCAGCATGGTCGAATTATATAATATGAGTTGAAAAAACCCTCTCAGCGGACAAAAAAATTTCATATGCATACCAGTGTAATTAATGGTAAATGACAAGCACTATAGTTTTTTCTTTTTCATGATGTTAACCCAACGTGGGCAACGGGTCACTCGCAATCATGAAACGGACGGACATTTGCCTTGAAAAGTGGACGCTCAATTTTGCCAGTTGAGGTTTAAGTTTTGGTTAAAAATACAATAGTTACCCCTTTTTCTTTGATGTATTCAATCCGACGTGAATGCAACGAGTCTCTTAATTATATTAAATTTCTGGATATAATAGGCTAGGTGTAGCTGTAACCCCTAGATCCTGTCCCAAAGCTGGATCCTATATCTGCTTTGCAGATAGCTGGTAAGGGAAGCTATATTTTTGGGGCTTCTTTGAGAGTGACCCGTTGCCCACGTCGGGCTAACATCATGAAAAAGAAAAAACTATAGTGTTTGTAATTTACCATTACTTATTCAGACATATATATATATATATATATATATAGGGTGAGAAAAGTAGCGCCCGATTCTGTTTTTTCGGCTGTCAAATTCTTTCTGGGAAGTCATGTTGTTGATAATTGTCTTGCAGATTATTAATTTTCTTAGTTTATTTATTTTGTTTTTCAGGTTATTGCTGGGTTTGGAAAGT